>JAECUM010026423.1:0-26847 GCA_016617855.1 Megalonaias nervosa
TAATACAAGCCAGCTTGTTCTCTTAGTTGAGGTATAGACACTCTGAAGATGCAAACTCTCCTTTATGAGATGTAAGTGTGTGCACAACAAGCAAAATGGACAAGCGAATTATTTTCATTTGTGATTAGCAAGAAAAACCATGGACAAAATTAAAATCTGAAAGATTTGTATTTATGTCAAGATCTGATGAAGGATCTATTTCTGCTGATATACAACACCTTGGCTAATGTTTACAGATAAGAAAGATGTCCACAGCTAATCTCTATTATATTTACACAATTTTAATGAGCAAAACAAAATTATTCTGTCTACCTTTGTTTCTCTTACAGAAACACATGAAAATCACTTAAAAATATGAGGATTTGGGCATTCAAGATAACAATGGAGGACAAAGGTACATGAAAAATGACATCTTTTACAGACATACTGTAATCTATTCCATTCATATTTTCCAATCTACCAAATAAAGTCACAACATAATTGATGGAAAAAGCAACAGTTGATATCTTCATTTGTTAACATGGTTATGGACCCACATAGCAGGCAAATAAATCTGATCTGACACACAAAAATTAAGCACATGTGCAAAAAGGATTTTTAACTGCAGTTTTACTGGGCCATGTAGAACGGGTGCTGCCCTACCAGATGTAGACAACAAATATTTTTTATCTGCAATAAAGTGTAAGATCAGTCTAAATATAATCTTGATCACACAAGTCTTAACACTGTTGCTGCCTCTTGACCCCTGATGCTGCAGCTCCACTGTTTGATACCGCATTATAGTATAGACATTTCATCTCAATATCAATATTTCTCAGTTCCTTTCAACATGACAATCTTTTTAAGTATTCTCAAAGATTCTTCTTTAAATACATGCAAAACAACTAGAAAATATGCGGAGGAAAAAGTATTTAACTGAATAAATAATTTAAAAGATTAGAGAGGACTACTATCCTACCAGAAGCAGTCAGTCAGAGCAACATTACAAACACAGAACACAGAATTTCCAAGATGTATAAAGCAACTAAAGAAAAATTACAATGTAACCATCTTAATTACATACTATATACGTATGTATATTGTCTGTCTGTGTGTATTACATATATATACATACACACATACAAATACTTTGTACAATGTACAAGCATGTACAGAATTCTCCACACTTCTCTCAATATAATGAAAGACAAGTGAATAATGTCTATACCTCTGTAGCTGTAGCTAACAGTAAACTCTGTTGGAGTTATGTTATACTCCAATACCAAGGCATGTGCCTTTGATACATTCACATCCATAGTATACTATACAACTGTGAATAATGGACAATGAACCAATGCACAAACTGGTAAAGTGTAGACAAAGACCAACATGAACTAAAGTGTAGACAAAGACCAACATGAACTGTCGAACAGTTTTCTCTGATAGCTAAATAGAACTATAAACTGCTCTTTCATGTAGAATATATAACTACAAAATACTTTAAAGTGTAGGATACTTTCCTTTAATTCATTATTTAAAAACAAATTAGAGACACATATTGTCCAAATTTTTAGAAAGACATGTTATTAAGCCAGTATAATACAGTAGTAAATGAGGCACATTACAGTGTGACCCCACTATAACACGGTAGTTGGGAGCCATAGAACCCGACCGTGTTATAGACCGAACCGTGTTATAAGCAACCAGGTCAGCTGAAGAAAATGATGCATGTTCCCCAAAAAATGGGCCCGGGGGGGGGGGGTATTAGGTAAGAAATGCGGGCGCAAAATACATGCTTCATTGGCACAGTTATCATCCTAAATTGATGCATATTAAATGAGAAATACACCTGTAGTGAAAACAGAGAAGGCATATATAATATTTTACTTTATTCAGAGAACCACGCATTGGTACATATACGTGTATACTGTGTATATATACATGTCTAATGTATAGCAATGAATAAAGTATCAACACCGTGTACTCACCCGCGAATCACGCCACATACACTGAATCCACAATACAAGTAATTCCATCGAAAATATGCATACACAGATTTAAAATATTCAATAATTTTGTTACAGGTCATATAGGTTTGTATTCAGTGAGAAAAAATAGCACAATCATGTAACGAATGATGAAGCACGTTTACTTTTCAGTACGTCCAAAGTCAGTAAAAGTTTGTGCCTTAAGTGCCATCAGTAGAGTTCCTAAGCGTAAACTTTTTTCCTGTAAAAAGGAAACTTTCACAGCACAGTAAAAGTGTTCCAGTCACGTTGGAAACTGAAACAATCCATCAGATTTCATGCCTTATATTTAAGTTCGGTACTGACTTCCTTTGAAGAAAGGTTCTTTGTTTTTATTGAAGGCTGTAGTCGGCTTTCTTTGATGAAGGGTACATGAATTATTAAAGTCGCCGCTAAAGGACAGCTTTGGAGAACCAAACAAATGCCCGTTTCTTACTGTGGTGGCAACATCAAAGAATTGTATTGCATCACTGACACAGATTTTTTCCCATTTGCTTAGTACATTTTCATTACAATCGGTGCTTCAAAGGTAATGTTTTCTTTGAAATATCAGCTACTATTTTATCTGGGTACATTTGTTTTAAATGAATTGGCCATGTATGGTCAATTGTAGTTACTGTTCCTCCTTGCCTGTTGAATAGACAAGTGAGAGCTTGCTTTTTTTTTTTCTTTTTTACATTTGTGGTAGTGGAGTGATGCTGCCTTCCACGCAGCAAGTGTGAGAAATTTAAAGAAAGGGTAAATCGATGATAGACACGCAGGTGTTCTGGTCTGATGACAGGGATTACTACAGAAAATGTGAATGTTCTGAAGGATTTAATTCTGAGTGAAA
Source organism: Megalonaias nervosa (assembly GCA_016617855.1). Classification (NCBI taxonomy): domain Eukaryota; kingdom Metazoa; phylum Mollusca; class Bivalvia; order Unionida; family Unionidae; genus Megalonaias; species Megalonaias nervosa. The sequence continues at coordinate 2,839 of JAECUM010026423.1, forward strand.
AGAAGAGGAATTTTACTTACCATCCACATACAAATGTCAGTTTATGTAAATATATTAGTTACTAGCGAGCGGCCAAAAATCCGACAAAAGATTTATGAGATAATACCTCGTCCGGTTGATCTCCACTACCAGAAATGTAAATTTGAAAAAAAAGCGGATATCTCAAAATATACAGTACTCATGCTAGATGTCAACATAAGCGGATTATGATATAACAGTGCACTGTTAAGATGGTTTGTCAATATGGACAAAGAATTTGTTTATGTAACAATAGATAAATTTCAGTGCATTTTATATCGATTTTGCGGCTTCCTTTTATTGGGCCTCTGAATTTCTCCACTCCAAACCGATGGTTGTAGATACAAGTTTAAACAGCCAACAATGTCGCCAATAAATAAAAAAAAAATCGCCAGATGGTGTATTTTGCCGCCAATAAGGAAACAAAAATCGCAATTTGCGACATTGGCGAAGCCCAGTGCGATTCCGGAATAAACTTTTTACACGTTATTTTTTGTACTTTTAACAAGAAAACATTATTTTTCATGTATGAGAAAACAGCATATAAAATCTCAGGAGCCACGCCACAATCATCTTGTATTATTCATACGCGATCTCTTCCCTAAAATGATAATAAACTTTTTTTTTCTTCGTACTTTTAAGAAAGAATTTTTTCTTCGTGTACAAGAAAATTACATGTACATGAAATTTCGGGAGCCACACCACAACCATGTTATATCCGAATTCGTGTTATAACGGAGCGTGCTATAGCGGGGTCACACTGTATTTAGTTGTCCAAACAAGGTAACCAAATCAGAAACAGAGTTAATCCATCTTTTCATGTACATATTAATACAACTACTTTCTTTTAAAATCAAAAAAAAAATTGCCAATTCTAACAATATTTTAAATCCAAGCTATTGCTTTTACCAGTTCAAATAATATGGGAAACTGCCATGGAAGATGACCGATAAAAAGTGTACCATGAATGGTGCCTTATATGCATTCCCTGTAATTTAACAGTAGGCACCAGTAATATAGATCTCTATGACCTGGCTATCTGAAGTAAACATACTGTGCATAAACATTACTTTCTTATATTACTTACAATGATCTTGAGATGTAATTGTGACCCTTATACCCAAGAATTTAAAGGTTTGTTTATTACCCCAAGAGAAAGCCATCTAAAAGGCTCAGACAAGGATCTTAATCAAGAACAAAAGTTAATCTGCAATATGAATTTTTCTTTCACACAATGGTAATAATCTCTGACCTTTGATCCACAACTCATAATGAAACCCTCCACAAAATCTGGTTAAGGTATGAAGCACTAAAGTTATTAAGCAAAAATCATCGTTCTTCTTTCAGTGACCTTCACCTTTAACCTCAATTAATAAGCATCTTTCAAATTTACAAGTCATTCACAAACTTTGGTGAAGATGCAAGGTCAAGAACTTAAGTAATTTTGCAAAAACCAATTTTCTTAAATTAGTGACCTTGACCTTGGGCTCAAAAATATAATGGCCTACTTTTCTCACCAACACAGATGTCATCCATAAACTTTGGTGAAAGTACACATTCAAGAACTGAAAAATATGTCATGAAACCACTTTTCTTCTTTCAGCCAGTGATTTTGACCTTAGACCTTTTGACCCCTAATACAATAGGCTTCTTTCTTACCCAACCTGCAAGTCATCCACAAACTTTACAGAAGGTACATGGCCGAGAACTGAAATATCTGTGCAGCAACTATTTTTCTTCAGTCAGTGGCCTTAGCTTTTGACATACTCACCCCAAAATGGATAGGCTTCTTTCCTGTTGCAAGTGAAAGTCAGCCACAAAATCTGGTCCAGTCTTGTGAAGTAATGTGATATTCACAACGACCATTACCCCCTAATCTGGCTTCTTCCTTACCCCAACTGCAAGCCATCAACAGTTTTCTTAACTGTAGGATATGGATGGAATGACATCGTCATAACATAACACACTGCTTTATGGCGAGTGTTTAAGAATTGACAGCAAATTTCTATAATGGTGATACAAACTTGTTTAATTAAAGGGATAAAAGTCAGTGTCTACACTCCCAGCAAAGAAACCTGAGACTGGTTGTGAAGTCATTATACACAGTTACAGTGTGCATGAGTATGAACAGATTTTGAACATGAATGAAAAATGTACAGGAATGCATCATATACTTCATATATACATGAAAGTGGCTATACTTATTAAAACTTTATTATCTTCACAATTTCAAAAGACAAGGAAATTCTGAACAACAAAAAAAAAGAGATGACTTTGCATGTGCACCATACATGATTCACCTACAAAATTTCAGAAAGAACCAATGCCCCTGCCCTGGACATGTCAAGCTCCATAAACAACATGAAAATATCCCTCTTTTTATTGATGACATGTTATAAACTTTTAAAATGGTTTGTATTTAGACACATACCTTCAACTTTACTAGGATACAGTAAGAAACTACAAAGCGTATCAGACCCAAATCATTTCTTATTTACTTGTCTAATATTGATAAACAGCACTAGATGTAAGGGTACAGTTGTACAAAAATAGATTACACAGGGGCAAAGTTGTGACTTTGCACTTTAAATTTTTTTTATCTCCAACTAGTTTTTTTTTCAACACGAAAACAGGAACATTAACTAGAAACAAATAAAAATAACTCTCTTTCTGCTTCTTTTCTGATAAATCAATTTTTAACTAATAAATTCCCCAAATGCATATTTTTTCTGTGCTAGGAAATGCTCCTTACACTAATACTTTCTGAGAAATAAAGTAACCTTTTGCATAATGTGAATGCACAGTCATTTAGAAATGAATATGTACTTAGAAATTTAATGTGAGAAATCCAACCTAGTATATCATATCCTACAATTTATCCTATCACAACTGATACTGGAAAAATTATTGAGTACATGCCATCCCAACTAATTTATCCTCCAGGATAATGTATAAATGCATGCATTATCTATTAGAGTACATGCTATCCACACAACAGGCATGTGCATTTCTGCTGTAGTATCAGCCAGAATTATTAAACAATTTAGAATAAAACCAACAAGAAAATCCAGAATCATGACACAAGCACTTTGGCAGTCAGATGTAGACAGCATGAATTATTAATTCAAACTGACTTTCTGTTCAAGATTCTAATCAAACAAAGCCTTAATGCAGTGGTTCAACCCAAATTAGGGTTGCAAGGACATTCTGGAAGGTTGCCATCATTTTTTTGTGGGGTGGGGGTGGCAAAACTTAATCAAGAAGAGGAAATGGGTTCAAGAAAAACTACTTTTTAGTGTCTCAGCCAAAAAGGGTTGGAAACCACTGCTGTAAAATAAAGTTAGCATCCATCTAATTCTGCCAGATCATCTGAAGTTTTTCTCACATTTGCATGGTTTCTTAAAAGAACTGAAATACTGGGATAAAGTTAAATATAATAAACTCCAATACAATGACCATCTGTCTAGATGATTGACATTCCATTAAGCAAATCCTTATTTCAATTAGACCTCATTAGTACAACCCCACTCCAATAAGACCACTTTTCTCAAGTCCCCAAGTGGACTTGCTAATGCAAGGTTTAACCATACACGGAAAGATAAAGTGCTAAAGAAAATTCTCAACTCTATATAATGCTAGTACATACCCATGCTTACAACTAACTGGTTAAAGAAATATAATCATTAATACATTTCATCGTAGCTACAAGGTTCCATTGTTATTGAATCATAACCATTCATGAAACAATGTAACATTTGTTACTATAAATTTTCCAGTCTGACATTCATCATAAACCAACCTCAATATAATATGGTCAACAGAAATGGACCAAAGCTCCTAGAAGAGATTAGGTACATGTAAAATTTACACTTGACCCAGGCAATTGAAAGTCTAAATGATTAAATAAATATCCTTAACAACACCCTCCTGACGACTGTTTGACTGGCGTGCTTGGGTTTATTTTAAGATTGGCCTGTTTATCTGATGCAGGTGCTGCAGGTCCCATTCTATTCTTGATTTCCGCAGCCATCGTCATAAATGCCTGTTCAACATTTGTGGCATTCTTTGCACTGGTCTCCAAGAATGGAATTCCTAGCTGATCAGCAAATTCCTATCAAAGAAAGGATAAGGTGTTAAAAATCAACTGATAAAGGAGATGAAACTGTTGAACAAGGTACAACAGAAAGTATAAACTCTTCCTTACATCTTTAAAAAGCCTGGATAATTTTGAGGGTTTTAAGTAAAAACCAGCATGTAATGTTCTGCTCTACAATGATGGGTATGGTCAAATAAAAACTACTTGGTAACAATACATCCAAATTTGATTTGTGTCTGTAAAATATATACCCCATCTGCAAAACAAATAAGACCAAGTCCACAAAAATTCAAAAAGAATTCTGAAAAACTGCTGTAATGCCATGAAAATCTAACCAGATCATCTATTTATCTACACAAACATGCATACCAAGTTACATTTGCCTCACATGCATGATTTTACCTCAAGTGTCTTCACAAAGTTTTGCTGAAGAAAATATGAAGTTTAAAAAAATGTGTTTAAACTTTTGTACCTCAAAGGGACTGATGCTATATTGAGTGAAAAGAATTTCCAGGAATTCAAGACCATTTTTTCCTTTTTAACTGCTGTGTGTTGAAACCATCTCTAATATTCTTGAGCAACAAGATTTTAACCCTTTATCTCATGTAAGCGCCTCTGAATGCCTCTATTCCATTCGCATGAAAGGGCCTTTGGATGCCTCTACTCCATTCTCATGGAAGTGCCTTTTTTAGCTGGTTTTCATAGTGCCACCTTCAGGGAAAAACCCCTATTAGATACTTCAATCACTGATGTGAATGACCATTATGTCAGATCACATGGTGGCTGTTTAAGCTCTTGTCATAATCTGCTGTTTAAAGTAATGGGGTTGGATTCTCCACTCTCCAAAATGGAGGCTGCAGATTTTGTCCAGTGCTTCTGTTGTGAGATTACTATCACTACTATGAAAGCTTCAATAACTTAGGTAAAGGCTCTGATATTGATGTAGGCAACACTGAGTTTTTATAATTTATCAAATTCAGATGATTCAGTGATGCAGATGTACACAAAGAAGTGGAAAATATTGAGTACGAGATGCGGTAGCTATGGTTGGTCACACGGCTTCACCGGCTTGATTGTGAATAAGTTCTCTCAAACTTTTAAAGCACATTAAAAAAATTCTCATGTGAAAAATAATTAAACAGCTATAATGAGCACATTTTACTCTAAATCTTTCTATAAATAATAGATGTGTACCAAAAATGTAAAATGCTTAAAATTCATGTTGAACATAAGATATACTACAAAACTTATAACAGTTAACAGGCAGGCATATGTAGTCAAATTGGTAACAGGTGTTCTACTTACAGCACACTGCACTGTGTAACTTTGGTACATGTATTCCTGCATGTATATAAACTGCCTACAAAGCCAAAGACTCTATGAGGTAAAGGGTTAAAATGAATTGTTATGATGGTCCTACTGGATATCAGATTGGCACCATTTTAAGACACACTAGATGTCATAAGTAGTCTTTTAGTGAAAACCGTTGTCAATATGACTTCATTCAGGAGTAGTAACAACAGCAAGACTTTCAAGATGGCCAATGTGCCATATTGATCATCAGACTGGCACCATTTCATGCTGGCCCAACCAGAAATCATTAACAAGTCATTCAACTATCCCTTCTGGATGAGGAGCAATAACAAGATTTTCAAGATGTCTCATGTAGTGGCCATACTGGAAGTCAAGACTAGCACCATTTTCATTTAGGACTAAGCAGACATCATAGGAAGTCTTTCAGCAGAAAACCTCATGTTGATAATGATAATCCATTCCAGAGGAGCAGCAATAACAAGATTGTCTACATGGGCACTGTGTGACAGCCACAATGGAAGTCAGATCAGCACCATTTTCATTTATGACCAACTAGACATCATAAGAGGTTTTTTGGTGAATATGTTGATATGACCATCCATTTAGGAGAAGTGGCCATATTGGATGTCAGATCAGCACCATTTTCACTGTCTACATGTAATAACCAAATGGATGGATGAAAGTGATGAAAAAGTGTAATCACTTAAATATTTTCGGTAGATAACTTTTGTCTTCTCAGCTAATGCTGATACAATTGATTTGGTACAGTATATTCTTTCAATCCACATGACAAATACCACAAATTGTACCCAAATGTCAAGCAAAATTAGTTATAAGTAGTTTCTAGTTTGTTACATTTTGACCCAATTATCCTTTTTATGAAGTTGATGTGAATAAAAATAAAACAATCTGTCACCAAAGAACATGAATCTAAGTGCATATTTATACAGGGTTTTTCAATTAGGCCAACAATGTGAAATTAATGAAATTATGTTCGTAATTGCCCATATTGCACTGAATCTTTGGGAACCAACACTAAGCTTTTAAGTCTCATGAACAACTTTTGAATTTGTGCAATTAAATGCAATAATAAACAAAGGTAAAACTGGTGGGGCAGCTAATATGTGCAGATGCGGGAACAAACATTCTTTTCCCAATGTTGCAGTTGCAATTTCTTCAGTACATCTATCAAATCATCATCATTTGCAATTCAGCCAAAATGCTTACTATTATGCAAACTTGTTTATGAATTGGGCATTTACCTCAAATGTATCTAATGTACAATAAAAATTGTACTGATTGCTATTAATATGTGGCTTCTTATTTATCATGACCTTAAAAAGGTACCCCTGTTAGAACAAAATTTTGGCTTCAAAGGTTGTATATCTCTGTAACTTCACTTTTATCTTTAACTGTTCAAATCAACTGCAAGGTTGTCACGATTATTGTCAGTGTTCATTCTTATTATTGCAGTAATGCTCACTCACTGATCTTCAATCTCTTAAATTTCTGAAGCTTTAAGTTCATGCATGTCAATTATGACCAAGGTGGACTACAGACCATAAGAAAAAAAGCACAATAATACATAAAAATGTCAACTAAATTGCATTTCTCAGTCCATGTTACAAATCCAAAATTTGTTTTTCCATGAACAACAAAAACTATTCAGAAGTTAATGTTTCTTTTGAAACATTGGTGCTAAAACATAACATTAAAGCTCAACACCTTCCCAGCTGGCCACTGCTGACAAGCGTGGCGGCTGACTTCAAAATAAAAATGTTTATTCCTCAGCTGGCACTTGTAGATTCACACCCCCCCCCAAAACAGATAAAGACAGAAACCTTTTTCATAAAAACCACCTTGTTTTTGGTTTGAACAGCCACTGAAAGAGGGCAATCTTTAATATGGTGCAGACAAATTCAGTGCAGTTAAAAATTATCACAAACTAATATATTCAAGTGTTTGATTTTGTGACAACATGAAACATTTTCCTTCAACAGCATTTATTCTGAAACATCGAAGCATGACAGTGACCAGTAGATGATAGGAACTGCCATAATTTAATTCACATATGACTTTACTCTAAGAGTGCAATAGTCAATACAGTACTCACAATTCTATGCATTTTAAAAAATTTTGTACTCACATATAAATGTTATTTTTAAAAGTGCACAAAAATCTTTATGTAGAATAGCTTCTGGCTTTCTTTTATTTTAATGTACAATGCCATGTTATTCTTGTAGTACAAACATTGGAAGAAAATATGACATGCATGTCATAATGTTCCAGTGCTCTGATCATACATATCTGATAAAAATGTTACCATGTTTGTTTGTAATCTCTTTTCGAGTTCATATGTATTACTGCTTTCATTAGTTTCTTTAATGTGGGTCTTGGCATTAGTCTGAAGATAAAAGGGAAACAATGACGAAGTAATAACCAGTGCAAAGCACTTTTCTGAAATATTTACCGAGAAAGAATGTCAAAGTTACCACTTGATGCAGAATATGATGGAAACTGTTCGCTTCTGCAGGTACTAATAAGTACATATAAATGTAATCAATCTACAGGGATGTACTTTGTAGCAAAGCAATATTTCTTTTGTATGCTCCATTATAGACGTGGGTAGAAAGATATCCAAGAATTTAAGACCTTAAATTTTTTCTACATTATGTATGTTTGTCCTTATGCATCCTTATGCTAGGCCACTGATAAATACCACAAATGTTAGTACTATATACTCTGTAAAGGTCAAGATAAAACTTGACACCTGTCATGGTCGGGTTTATGGTGTCAGGGTTTCTCCTATCTGCTTGTTTTGAGTGTTGACTCGCAAAGCAAATACAACAGAATCAGCCATGGGTACTATAAACCCACTTCTGCTGCATTAAAATCTGTGATGGACTTCCCCTAGATTGAGTCGCTTTCCACTTGAATGTGGAGTAAATCCACCAATCTGAGAGGGATTCCATTGTTTCTTGTGGGCACTTAACCCCTGCCCCTCTGTCCACATCCACCAGATTGAGTGGGCAATCTGTAAAATGTGATGCAGAAATAATGTTACTGTGCTGAAATGATTTTTCTTCTTTCAGTAACCCTGACCATGGACTTTTTCACCCCCCAAATTGATAGAGTTCTTAACTCCAAATGCAAGCCATTCACAAAGTTTAATAACAAATTTTTTTTAAAAAGTTGACAGGAAACTCTCAAGCTGTTGTACAGAAACCATTTTCTTATTTCAGTGACTGTGACCTTCGAACTTTTGACCCCAAAATTGATATGGTACTCCCTTTTCCCATGTGCAAGCTATCCACAAAGTTTAGTAATTGTAGATGGTGAAGCCATTAAGTTATTATGCAGAAATCACTTTTCTTTCATTTAGTCATCTTGACCTTTCAGCTTTTGACCCCAAAATGATTGGGATCTTCCTTATCCCAAGTAAAAGACATCCACAGTTTGGTAACTGTAGATGGTGGACAACTCAAGTTACTTTGCAGAAACAAAATCTGTGAGACAAACATCGCAAGAACATAATATGGAGCCTTATGGCATGTGTATAAAAATGCCACACTCTCTTCAAGAAGCACTACAGTAAATACTGCAATACTTGCCACTAATTTTTTGTATAGCTTCCCAGAGACTTGAAAATGGGCCCCATTCTAAATAACAATATTTTTTAAAGCATGCAAATTTCACGATTTTAATGATTTACTCCTGAAAATGTTCTTCCCAAATGCTTTAATTCTTCACAAAAATGACGGACTCATCCTCCATTCCCATTCACCCAAGAAAAAAATCTGTACTTTCAAAAATTAAAGTATCAAGAATATGGCTAAGAATTTAGGAAATACTAGATTAAAAAAGATCAAAGAGCTGAATATACACTATACCAGCAATCTGATGACTAATTATAATGTTAAGCAAATACCAACATATCGTTAAATACATGCAATCTGAATTATATTTCAAGTACAAGAGAATTTATAAAATATTGTCACAAATTGTTAAAGCAATTACCTCTGATAAGATTTTTCTACATCAATGATACAGTAGTATTCGAACTACTATACAGCCATTGTCAAAGTAACCACTCCGAGTTGAATCAATTCCTAATAGGAATAAAAACTGAGTTGTGTCCACTGACTGACCTTTCGAAGCTCAAAAGATATTAGAGCTAAATACAGAAAGTACCTACCATTAGAAACAAAAATTGTTCTTATTAACAGAAGGGCCAGATAGCATGCCAAAGGCTTGGGAGTGATTAAAAAAACAAAAACAAGAGTCCCTCAACTGTACTGGCACTCTACTGTCTGAAAAAAAAAAAGGAATCCAATACAAGACTGTTTCTTCTTTTCAACTGTGGAGTGCTGACACCATCTGTTATTCTGGTACAATAGCAAAACTGAAACCATGATGGCAATATTAGATTCAAGGGCACACCATTTTCATTTAGGATGAGCTGAACACTGTAAGAAATCTTTTGGTGAAATACCATGATGATATGACTATCCATTCAGGGGGACAAGATTTTCAAGATGGCCACCATGATGGCTATAACGGATATCTGACATCAGGTTCATTGAGGACCAATATGACACCACAAGAAGCCTTATGACGAAAATTATGGCTGATATTACTTCCCATTTTGAGTAATGACAACTTAATTTTCAAGATGGTTGCCACATTGGTTGCAGGATCAGCATTATTTTCATTTAGGAGCAACAAGACAGCACAAGAAGCGTTTTGGTGAAAAACCCTTGTTGATATCATCATTCATCCAGGATAAGAAGCCATAACAAGATTTTCCAGATGGGTACCATGCTGGTCATATTCAAGGGCAGATCTTCATTTTCAGTAAAAAACTTCATGTTAGTATGACTTCCAGTCCAGAAGGAGATGCATTAACAAGATTTTCAAGATGGCCAATCATCAGTTTGATACCATTAGGACGATTAGCAATGAAAGACTTTCAAGATGACCACCACAGTGGCATCATTTTCATTTAGGACCAACTTGACTTTGGGATGAACATGTGTTTCAAGTTTTATAGCAATCTACAAGTAGATCAGGAACAATGAAAACAAGCTTGTGTTAATGGATGGACAACATATGAACCACAGGCCATTTTGATGATGAAGCAACGTGAAATAAACTGTAAATCAGCAGCACAATAATGTATGACTGCACTTTCTAAGTACATTCTGTCTCTCAGCTGTTCCCCAAATGTAAATCAAAAGTTCACTGAATGTATGTTTAAAATTATACATCATCCCTGACCAGAGAAAAGGTGACAAGTCCATACCAAAGAAACACTATAGGATGAGCTGTACAATTCTGGAAACGGGAATGGCCTGGTCTCAAAACCAGAAATCTAGCAAAGTCTGGAAAATTAAAATCTCTGCACATGGCATAAACCATACATTTTGACTCTAGTATAGGAACATAACTTGTATACACATATAGTTCAGACAGAACCAATTGGTTCAAACCCTACATTTTCAACCTACTATATGAAGATAAGCTACAGAAACGTACAGCTCAGACAAAATATTCCTTGGGGCAAACCTTAAATTCTCTACCTACTATATGAAGACAAGTTATATAAACATAAAGCTCAGATAGAAAACCCCTTGGTTCAAACCCTACTATACGAACAAAAGCCACAAACTAATCTTAATCTTGGAAATAAATGTTAATATTTCTTCTATTTTTAATTACCTTGGCAGTGGTATAATCAACTACTTTCTTTGTTGTAAGATCACATTTATTTCCCACAAGAAGCTTGTTCACATTCTCACTGGCATATCGGTCTATTTCTTGTAGCCACTGCTTCACATTGTTAAATGACTCCTGGTGAAAAAAAAATGGAGAATCAATAAACTGACAAATATAATGACAACACAGAACTACGCTGTATCTTTATGCAAATCTTGAAAGATGCATCAATCAGTTTTCTGTAGATTTCACTGTAATAAATCCAGCCTTAAAAGAAAAGTTTATCACACCTGTAATGCACAAGCAAAGATCTAATGACATTATGCTGCCTGAAGATTACTCAAGTTACCTTAACTAAACAAGACCTTATGGGATGATTATGCATTGAAAAAGCTGTTCTACAATGACTCTGCCAGCACAATGTTTATGAACAGGCAAATAATAATTTATAAAAATATATGTATAATTAGATTATTTAGTGATGTAAAAGCTTGTCAATATTTTGTCATTGCTTTCTGATCTTTCCAATCAAAATTTATGTCTATAAAAACTGATCATTGCAACTGCTTTGACCTCATTTTTGTGCCACTCACTTAATCAATACTATGCTTCCATTAATGTGGACATCTGCAGAAGCTTTACAAATTAACATCCAGGAATTTAAAGAACACTCAAATCAGTATGTGTTGCATTGCCACATTCTTTTACAAATTTTAGAGATTTGTTTGCATTGCATGTTTTTTTCCCAACAATTTTCATACCTGATCTGTGACATCATAGACGACTATAATACCATGAGCTCCTCTGTAGTAACTGGATGTTATGGTTCTGAACCTTTCCTGACCAGCTGTGTCCCACTATTAACAAAATATTTTCATAATTATATCTAAAAGCAAAAGTAATAAGCTTTGAAAGATAAATTATTCTATATATGTGATAAAGATGGCAATGAAATACTGTGATGAAATGAAAGAAGCCAAGGAGTTGCCTTTTGCTTTTCATAAATTTTTATTTTTTTCTTATCAAAATGGACTGAAATTACATCTGTAGTACAATAATCAGAATCAATTCAATTCACTGCCACTGTTTCCAGCTCAATGCAAAAATAATATGATGCCATACTAAATATAAGCAGCTATCTCCGTCCACATTAAGACATTAAGGCTTATTTATCAATACTATAGGCTATCCATTTCTTCCTAAATGATAAGACTGGGATTATGAAGGCAAACAAATAAAAATCTCAGTGTACATTACAATTAATCATAAATTCATGTTTTAGCGGTATTTTCCTTTTATTATAAATTTTATCACAATTTCATACAGTCAAAATTAAATAGGTCCTGAACTGAAGGATTTTTTTTAAAACCTGTTACATTTATACAAGTTAGCACATACCTCCCCCAATCCATCATAATCTCCCCAGGCATCATAGTATCTAACATCATTGATTCAATAACACAGCAAAACTTCAAAAACTCATAAGTGCTGTGGGCCCAAATATTTGATTCAAATGTTAGACCATGCAGAGTTTCTGGAGGTTGCAGACAAGAAAACTGCTTTTCAGAGGAAGATATTCGATCCTTTAAGTGGTGGCAAATATGTGACTAACTTGTGTCTAACTATTAATGTTTTACAGTATGTAGTCCAGTAGTCCATGGTTATTAATCTCATTCATTTTCAGACACAAAATTTCAAATCCACACAAAATACGTTGTTTTAGAACTTAAATTACATGCACAATTTGGAGAGAGATTCAAAAGATGATTTTGTTCTGAGAAGCCAACTTTCAACACAGATTAACAGTAAAGATATGAAACAAAATACAACATGAAAAACCCATTGATAATTTGGTGAAAATTCCAATGTACACAATCTGAGCACTAAAAAGTCAACAGTGCCAAGTAATATTCATATTGCAATCATTTTTTTGAGAAAGTTGGACTAATTGCAATTTATCGGTCTTGGCAACAAAATGAAAGCACAAGTGATGATGTAGCTTTAAGATTGGTTCCATGCTCAAAGATCAAATAAGCCAAATTTCTCCCAAATATACCAAGTACAAAAGAAGTATGCATGTGAAACTTTCTCAACAGCAACCTCCACTTGAAACACTAGTTGATGACATTTATATTTTTTTTATATGATAACAAAATGCAGTTTTAAAGAAATATACTCACTATCTGTAGTTTTATTGTTTTCCCATCTAGTTCTATTGTTCTTATTTTCTGAAAAGGAAGAATGTTGCACATATTCCTGTGAAAATATAATCATAAGAATAACATCTATAAAGTTTAACAGTGGTTGTAATTTTAGTGCAAACCATATCTCTCACTCGTGCCCAAAAATGTTGTTGTATCCATTTTGTACCTGACATGAAAACATTTTATATTGATACCACAGCCACCACTGCAGTCACAGGAAAAGTGATAACAATGTATCTCCTTCCTTTACACAAGGGAGACAATTAGGATTTAAAACATTTCAATCAATACTTAAATATTATCATTTCAAAATTAACTATCTGTCAAATACTGGCTGATAATTCATTTTTTGTTAAATCTGTGTTATCATTTTTTAAAACAAACTCACCGTAAAAGGTTATGTTAGCTACATAATCTGAAGACACTATTCTATAACTAATTAATTAAATTATAAATACAAGTAAAAACATTCATGACTTGGCATCAGCTTTCCATTATCAGATACTTACAAAATCTACGCCAATAGTACTGATATAGCTTTCTGTATAGGTGTCATCCTGAAAAAGGATAAAATAATGCATAAACTCCTAGAAACTTGGAACATTTCTTTTTCCAATACTTCCAAACATAATATAATCAAAACAAAGAAAAAGATGCCCAAGCAGGCATGGTATTACTTGTCTAACATAATTTAACAGCTGACCATTTCACAAAGCAGACCTGTTTAGTATTCTAAGAACATATACCTATGCAAAACTATCCCCATGCTTTATATTGTATCATGCAGATCTTACCCATTTTACTATGGTCTGATAAAAGAAAGTCTGAAGATAAAGGCACAATTAATATGCAGTCTAGAACCCATGAAAGATTTTATAACATAAACCCAACTATCATGTTTCATCAAGATTGGATGACTAGTCTCTAATTTTGAGATCAACATGCCCATCCAATCAGATGAAGAATAATCTCATCAACCCAATTTATCCTGTTTACCAATTTCAACTGCAGTGCCTGATTCATGAGAAGCAATTCTAAATGCATTGTGGTAAAACGAGCATCATACAGCAGCAGCAGCAGAAATTGTGATGACCTTCACTATGTTTACTAAATATGTTGTAACATTGTTATTTCTTTTTTAAAGTATATAAAACTATGTATCTCTGAAAAGGTAATAAAATTTGCAACACAGTGATATACGTTTTGTTACCATTTACCAATGTACATGCTCACAACTTTATTTTGAAATACGACTTGAAAGAAAAAAAAAACAAATTAAAAACTTACCATGATGTTCAGTGAATCTTTTGTTCATGAAGATGAATGAAATGCTCAAATAGTATGTGAATAAAATAAAGATAATTCTATTTCTAGTATTTTGGTCCAAATTTGACATTTCTAGCACTGTTAGTTCAAAAGTTATAATAATTTAACTAAAATTGGACAACAAAACACCTGGAACAATTTGTTTACTTCACATTCTGGAACACGTACTTCAGCGTGCAGTTTCTCATGAAAACTTGTCACAAATTAATCCTAGAAATCTTTCAGTAAGATAAAGGTGATTAATCAGTACAATTTTTGTTCAAATTTTGAAGTCCACATCATCACTATGTCAGTAATAACAATATAATAAATCGTGACTGCAACCGAGGTGAAAAATCATCCCTGACCCATTCCTCTTGAAAGCCTTCAAAGTCAGCTTCTTTCTCCGAATCACTGTCGAAAAGTGCATGAAGCCATGCATCATCTCTTTCATCAACTTGATTCAATTCTAACCCATCATTTAAGTCAATATTATCATCAGAATCATCCAAATCGTCATCTTCAGTGTCGCTACCCTCACTATCAACATCCATATTTACATCTGAGTTGTCGTCCATCATTTTATCGATCGATTTTCAATCCAACAATTTCTTTTCCCACCACATTTTTTTAAATTTCACTGCGCATATGTGCTTTAACCATTTCCTGTGTTGGTGAAAAAGTACACAAATATTTGTGATGTATAACACGTGTTTCTAGAGGTGCTATACACATACGTAGTAGAGTACAACCATAGTCGTATTCTGGATAAAATGGGATACTACAACCACAGGCATATTCAGGATAGAAAGAGGTATTATGCCCGTAGTCGTATTCAGGATAAAATGGGTTAATATAAGCAGATATCCCTTATTACAGAACCAGTCAAAGACAATGGATACGTAAACAGAATCTAACTGAAATTCTCCTGCGTGGTAACAAGCTTAACCAATCAGATACAAGATTATCTCATAAAATGACACAAATTTTCTTCATAATCAAATTCATCCTGCATCTTCACAATACTCTTTAAAATTTTTTTATGAAAATCGGATAAGAAATACAGTTCCTAGAATTTTGACAAATGCAAAATGACATCATTACATCTCTCCCTCGAGAACTCACACACATCGGGGTCCAAACACATAGACCACACTATAGGCGAGGGTGCGAGTTACCGAGGGACCTCCAAAAAATTCACTAGACATCCTTAGAATGCGGAATGGGGGGGGCTGTGCTGTTTAATGACTGAATCCTCGTTTTATAATCGCGTCGAGAATAATTGTCAATAAAGCGCATTTTCTGATGAAGTTGTTCATTATTCTGTATAAATTACATATATTTTCAAAATGTCCAACATCTTAAAGAACAGGTAACATAATTCCAACTGGTTTCAACAACCAACAAAGTACGCGAAAATATTCACGTAATACGTCACGACTTTTTGTTTTGTTGATTAGTCTGGTTCCCAGAGTGGTGTAAATACTATTTTGCCAAACAAGTAGCTTACGAAGCAGGGAAGCAGACTAACTGTTGATACGCTACCAAACAAGATTCTTTTTTATTTAAAAAAAATGCGCAACACTTCGTGAAACAATCGTCTACATCAAAACTCAATTATTGAATTGTTCAGTTAGTAAAATATTGATGCTGTGATTTGACTGCAAGGAACAGTGAAACTTCTTTTTTTTATTATTCTGGAGGATATCTCTACGTGCAAATTCAGGAATTCTCTGAAACACGTTTTCCCTGCAATGGTCCGTATCTGTGAAACAAAGCTCTTTATTTTACGAAGCACCATTTCCCTTGGTTGCCTTGCTATCTTTAATCAGTAATGATTGAGTAGGTTAATTTAAGGTAGTTTAATTAGATTACATAGAGTAACATTTATAAGTGTTCAATTGATCAACTTAAATGAGTTACCCGACATATGACTGGGGCTTCTGGTTCTTAAGCATGTAGGATCTGTATACCTTTTAACTTTTTTTTTGTTTATTCCACCTCCTTTATTTGATTCAAAAGATGTAATTAACGCGATAATAGAACAGGAGGCCAGCTTTTTATTTAGTGCAACAATACAACAAATGGTTCCACTAGTCCGATATGAAAACACATCGGCACTTGATCAGTTTCTCAGAGAAACGCTCACGGACATAACTGTTACGGTAGATTGACATATTTTACATTTAATTACGAGGACACATTGCATTTATGATGATTACACTTGAAAGGAACTAAACAAGAGAACTAGAACACAAATTTCAATTGATAACAAAATTATTTAATTGGTATTTATTTATTAAAGTACTGCCTCCACTAGACGTGACATTTTCATTGATCGAAATTTCCTTGAATATCGTCAATTACAGTGTACTAAGAATGTTGTTTGGAAAGAAACTGCAACAAAATTTATGTCTTCATTTTAAAGTTAATATTTCCTAAAGCTGATTAAATTTCCAGGTCCCATGTTCCATTTTCAATGATAAAACAAGCGATATATCAAAGTTTCCATTACCAATTTTGATCATGATTTTCTTCAAGTTCAACAAATAGGGATCAAATTTTTTTTTTTTTTCTGGTTTAAAAAATGGGATCCACACCTGGCCCCGCATTATAAGCAGGTGCGCAAGTTATCGAGGGAGTGGTGTAATACTAATGAATTTCACTCTATTCATGATATAAACTATGTACCAAGTTTTATAAAAAGTTTATAACGCGAGTCCTTCAAAAAATGACTGGTCAACACCTTTGTCATTGAGGACCAAGCAGACATTATTAAAAGTCTTTTGGTAAAAAAATACTCTCAACTTGAAAATCCAGACAGGTGGAATAGTGACAAAATGATTTTCATCACAGCTATCATAACAGATGAACAAGGTTTTGTAAGAAATCCTCTGCCAAAAACCCATCTTGATATGACCATCCATTTGGAAAGAGATAAAATATATTCAAGATGGCCACTATGGTACCAGTCTTATTGTGGATCATTTAGGACCAACTATACACCATAATAACTGTTCAGGTAAAAAACCCTGAAAAACAATAACTTTCCATTTAAGGAGTAGCCGTAACAACTTGGTGGCAAAATTGGATGTCAGATCAGCACCATTTTAATTTAGGACCAACAAGATTTGTAAGAAGTCCTTGGTGCAAACATATTGTCAATATGTCCTGTCATCTAAACTGTAGTGATGACAATATTTTCAAGATGGCCATTGTGGCAGCCATAATGAACTTCTAAACAGAACCATTTTCAACGAGGAAGAAGCAAACTGTGCAAGTCTTTTGAGTAAAAAAGCCCATGTTGACTACTATGAATTCCAAAAAAGTCGTGATAAAAAGATTTTGACAATGGCTGATGCTGCAGCCATACTGGATGTGCGAGCTGCACCATTTTCATTTAGGATCAAGTCTACATATAATAGGAAGCCTTCTGGGGAAAACCCACATCAATTAGACTTTTCCTTCAGGAGTAGCCATAACAAACTTTTCAAGACAGCTGGTGTGGCAGTTTTTTTGGACATCAGATCAGCACCATTTTCCTTTATGACCAACTAGACTCCACAGAAAGTCTTTTGGGGGCACAACAGATATTATTAACTTCTGTGAGAGTGATCAGTGTAAGATGAATTTGTCTACATTTGCAACATGCACAATGGAGAGAATTTTGGCATACTTCTATATTATTTTCTTTTGATACTGTGCTTGTGGCAACCGCTAACCAAAATGGCTTCTCCCAAGTTCTCGAAAAGTCAGCCTGAATTAGGTGCAAGTATTGCCAGGGAAAAAAACACATTGCAAAATATTACAATATAGCCTGTTTGTATTGCAAAATTGATCAATACACATTAGTCATTGACAGCTTTTATGATTCTAATGTTAATTCTGCTTATTTATAACTACAATAATGAGTAATTTACTTGCAGGTAATATAATCTGAACAAGAAAATAAAATCATGTTGCTTTCTATTTCATCAAAACACTTACTAAATATATAATAACTACAAAAATGAATTAGAAAATTTGTAGAAGAGTTGCAGTATTATTTTGCCTTCAGAAAGATCTTTAAGTCAACAAACTAACATGATTAAAAGGTTCATATACTGTAGTCCAATTATGACATGCAACAAAAGTATGTAAAAAAAAACATGCAATCACAGATTTTCACATTGACAAATGTCTTGCTTCGATTTGAAAATGAACGAATAATATAGTAGATTAGTAATATCAATAATTCCAAACCACTGTCGGTTTCAACCGTTGAGACTAACTGTTGGTTGTTAATGTAACTTTACTAGCTTAATTTTATGTCCTCTCTTGACTTAAATACATATCTGGGACAATTTTCTTGGAGAACTTGTCTAGACGGCACATCTCGCAGATCAAACACCAATGCTATGTTTAAAATTCCTTTTTTTTTGAACACAACATTATATGGACAGAAGTCATAAATGATGAAACTGGCAATGTCATAAGTGATAGCTGTGACTCTGTGATGAATATTTATATTCAGCCTGTGTGATGGAGATTTGAGTCTAGTCTGTGCATCTAACATACCTGCAATTGTTGGTTGCGAACCTGAAACATTCAGTATTTCTTTTTTGGAACCTTCACCTGTTGTGTCAGGGATTGTCTCATGTTGTAGCATAGTAATGGTGGACTGTAAATGAATTTTGAGGTTTGTCTTCCATCTACATTTGATTTTGGTTTTCCCGTATTAAACACAGTGACTGTTTTGTCAAGTGTATTGGTACCAAACTCCCTTTTTAGGAAAAAATTATTGCTAACAGAACTACATGCTTTTGGGTTCTTCATGAACTCGTATTAGATGCTGCCATGTTGGTAATGGTACTAAGCCTAATGAAGGACAATTGTCTGCTCAAAGTTCTGGATGGTTTAGTGCAGGTGAAGAAAAAAATGGTACACAGGCATTTCTATACTCGTATCTTGATATACTGTATTGGGCATTTTTTGTACTGCAATTTACCGGTATATATATCATTACACCCTTAGCTTGAATTAGTGCCAAGTACACTAGCTGTAATTTTTAAAGTACACTATCTTTAGCTGTTCTTAAAATCGGGAAAAGAAATTTTGTCAGACTATAGTCTGAATATACCTCCCCATTTGTTTGTACCCTCTACTGATTTAAAAATCAAAATGCACAAATGAGACAAAAGATGCACAGAACTTAGTTCATTTACTGATTTATAGTTTCAAACCCAACTATGCCCAGGTGGGTCCCTAACACCGTTATCGTCTGTGCATTTCATTCCAAACGAAGTTTTCAGTGTAAAAAATGACACTGTTCACCAGTCATTTCCAGTTCTTGGACAAGTCCATTTTCAACAAAGGGGTATATGCATGACTACACATGTAGGTACATAGAAAGAAAATACTATGTTGTGTGCTTCCAATATTTACAATAAGGAATCAAGCAAAGGAAACTAAAGGCAACTACAAATCTGCTTTTCACGTGGATTTAACAAGCGGTGTAATTTCTATGTACATGTGTGCAAAGAGATATAGTTCTAAACTCTCAACATTATAGTAATTTACGGAATTATAAGGCAGTTACTCAATAGGATGAACTACATCATAATGTAGTCTGAGAAAATCAACTTGCCCATAGTGTACGCAACATGGCGCAGTGTTAGTAAGGAAAGTCTGTTAAGCATGAAAGGTGCAGAGAATACCAGTTTTAGGGCCACTCTGATCATACAAGTTAGAAATTATAAATCAATGAATTAAGTTCTGTGCACTTTTTGTCACATTAAAGATTTCCATTTTTTAAATCAGTAGGGTGGTAAAAACAAATGGTGAGGTATAGTAAGACTATTGACAATACCAGCTTCTTAAAGTCAAATGGATGAATTGCTAAATATATAAATTGTATAAAAAAATAACAAAAACCATGGCTCTTATTTGTTACAATTACCTCTTAAGTCCAGGAAGTGAAAATGATGCAGTGAAGCAAGCAGTTATTTGATAGGACATGTGGTATACTCTATAACCCAATATCCATCAATCATACACCAAAACAAATGAAGTTAAAAGTTCTGGAACAATACCTAAGATATACAAGGACTTTGTTAAATAGCCATTATAACCAGTGAGGAAAACCTCAGAAATTCTTTTATCTTTAAAATACGAAAATCTTGAGCATCATCTTAGTGAAAACCCGATAATGTGATTACCATCCACTATGGAGATGTAGCAATAACACGATTTTCAAGACAGCTGCTGTGGTGGCCATATTGGGCATCAGATTAGCACCATTTTTATAAAAGACAAAGAAGATATCATAAAAAGTCTTCCAATGAAAACCCCATGTCAATATTACTTTCTGTTGAGGAGAGGTAGCAATAAGCATCTGAGCAGCACCATTTCCATTCCAAGCCAACTAGATCATGGGTGGAATGTGCGTGTCAAGTTTCATAGCAATCCTCAAAATAGCTTCTTTTCCCAACTACTGACATATATATCCAGTGCATACATGTTTCTTGCCTCTGCAGTGACCAATAAATCCACTTGCGAACAAGCACAGCTATCCACTTATAATAATAATAATAATAATAATGAAGACCTTATTTAAAGAGGATAACTCAATTAGCTAGGAGCTAATCTACCTTAAGGCCCTCATACAACGGAATTTATTTATTTTAGCTGCATCTCTGAAGCCACTGGACATAATGGGTTTGGAAGAAGGAAATAGAGTGGGCATTTCTAATCTCAACTGGAATACTATTCCAGAGCAAAGTTCCAGTATTGGAAACTTTTTTAAAATAATTCCTTATTTGGTTTGGGAATTTTATACTGTTTGGTAGACATGGATCGCAGGTGGGGAGTATTACCAGGTAGCCTATACTGGAATAGTGATTGTAAATATTCAGGAGCACTATTATTGGATATCCTGTACATTAATTTGGCTTTTCTCAAACAGATTCGGTCTTTAATAGGTAATATTTTTAACTTACCAGCTAAATTTTCCTTGCTTTCTTTCTGGATTGATATTAGCCCAAATGCTCTTTTTTGAAGATGTGCCAGCTTTGCTAAATTTTTATCATTTGAATTACCCCATACTGTATTACAATAGTCTAAATAGGGTTGTATGTAACTGTTATAAAATAGTTTTCTGTGCCTTTCAGGGAGAAAGTGTCTTATCCTACTGAGAAGCAATAAACTTGAATTGACTTTTTTACTGATATGTTTGATATGTTCAGTCCATGATAGGTTATTGTCTACCAAAACACCAAGTAGTCTATCATGACAGACCATTTGCAAATTTCTATCCTTCCATGTCATAGTTCATCACTATCAAGTTTTGTCCTTATCTGCCATGTTGAGATAAGTAATATTTTAGTTTTACCAGTATTTACCACCATGCCATTGCATGTGCACCAGTTGTCCAGTTTGTTTAGGGCATTCTGAAATTTCAAGTTCGTGCTTTGTGTTTTGGATGTCTGACAATGTTGTATCATTTGCATAGAGATCTGTAGATGATATTGAGTCCCTTAGTACAAGTGGTAGGTCATTAATAAATAAAATAAGTAGTAATGGACCTAGAACTGAGCCTTGTGGTACTCCATATCTAATTGTTCCAGGTTCAGACAGAACATTATTTATATAAACATGTTGTATTCTCTCACTTAAGTATGAAGTAAACCATCTAACTGTGCTTTCTTCACATTGGTAGATTTTCAGTTTCTTCAAAAGGATTTCATGATCCACCATGTCAAAAGCTTTCCTGAAATCTACAAATACAGATCCGATTATTCTACCTTGGTCAAGTGCTTGAAGCCATATATCAGTTAGGGACATCAAGGTAGTCTCACATGAATGTTTCTGTCTAAAGCCTGATTGATTAGGGTGTAACAGCAAGTGTTTGATTAAATATGACATGAATGAGTCATGGACATGTTTCTCAATCAATTTTGACAAGTTTGGTAGTATTGAGATTGGCCGGTAGTTATCAGCATCATCCTTAGAACCAGATTTGTGAATAGGAGTTACTTTTGCAGTTTTCCATATTTTGGGGACTGATGAGGTTGCAATACTTAAATTGATTATGAATGTTATGCTATCTACAATAGCAGAGGCAGAAGATTAAATGAGTCGTGGACCAATCTGATCAAGTCCTGTAGCTTTCTTGGTATCAAGTTCACTGAGACATTTTTTAACAAACTTTTTTGATACTGGTGGGATAGAGAAACATACCTCCTTAGAGATTCTGCTGCTGCAGAACTTTTTCAGTTCATTAAAGTTGTTTTGAATCACTGGTTCTTTTAACTTTGTGGTAATGTTGGTGAAAAAATCATTGAAAACATTTGCCATGTCATTGTCATCAGTGACTATGGTGTCATTCACCAGAAGTGAGTGAATTTTATTTATCTTATTTACTTGCCTGTTATGTGCTGTTATTTATTTTATTTACTTGCCTGTTATGTGCTTTAGACCCCAGCAATGGATAGATCCACCCTGTATTTTACAAATGATCCAATTCATCAATAATGGGCAGTAAAAGAACATTCATCCAACCAAAATAGAGTTTACATATGATGTTCTTGCTGTGAAAGTCATCATATACTAAATATGGCTACTAAACATGGGAACTTTCTGCAATTTTGATAGTTACTACATATGGTTGTTGACATGAAACAATGATTTTTGTTAGGGATTCGGAATAGTAATTTTTAGGTTTTCAGAGGACAAGATTCATAATGTTGATTTAAAAGGCTCTAGCAGTGACATCTAATTATCATCTTTGTCCAGTCTGCCAGAAATCAAGACAAAATCGGACAATAAAGACACTGAAGGGTGGACAAGAGAGCCATGTGCTCTGCAGGTCAGAGTTTACTGAAAGTGTTGGTCCTACTTGTGTTTTGCATGAGAGGAAAACAATGAAAGATTTGTTTTATTTAAATATTTTCCCCTGGTATTAAATCAAAGACTGTTGATGACACCAACAGCTAATGAGCAAAATGGACGAAAGAGAAGCATGACAAGGAGGTTTGAAAAAAATATGCAGCATGGTGTCCATAATGTGCAAGCAGTGTGATGTCTGTGTCTGTGTAAACAAAACTGCTTTTACAAATATCACCAACAGCAAATTAAGAACTATTAGAACATAGTGACCATTTACACAATTGAGGCGGACTCTCTAACCACTATGCCACTGGAGCGGTCAGTGGGATAAAAGAATCACACAGACAAAAGGTGGTTATAGCTTTTATATATGCATGGTTTTAATATATGAAACAGTCAATTAGAAATAAAATAACTACAAACAATTGGCCCGTATCTCCAAATCATCAACTAAAACCTATCATTTGGCTGCTGCAATGACCTCAGCAGCCA
>JAECUM010026424.1:0-47528 GCA_016617855.1 Megalonaias nervosa
AACTTACTGGCTACAGTGAGGGGGCATCTCAAAGTTGTAATCTACAGTCATTTTACATCTGAAAAATCAGAGGGCGAAGTCGTTTTCGCTTTTCTAACAGAAGAAGGCGAAGTTTACATTTCTCAGGCGACTTTTTTGCCCACTTCGCCTGGTAGCATGACCCCTGTATATATATATATATATATATATATATATATATATATAGATATATAGATATATATATATATATATATATATATTAAATGCCATAATTACTGGGCAATGTATGAAAAATGTACATTTATTTTATTATACTAACTTGGATCTGCAGTTAGCTAAAATTCTTGTCACAAATGGGCAAAACCCATGTTGGTTAACACCAGACAGTAAGCACAAAATATACCTGTCAAATTATTTCTATACAACACTCACTTTAACTAGTATACATGTCTATCTTTTCTCTGAATGATCATAAAGTAAGACCATACATTCGACAATGAGTATGACAATGTGTTCAATCTGTAAAGTTTGCCCTTTTTATGATCTGATATGTCTTAAAGTTGAAAAAAGATCCCTCTGCTCTAACATTTTCAATCAGCCACATCTATAAAGCATATTTTGCTTAACATATGGCACCATTTTCTTGCAAAGTATACACTCGTCCACTATCTAAATACATACGATCAGTTAATGAATGTGTGATGTTAGTTTTTGAAATTGAAGAAACGGTATATTTTCTTGGAAATTGATCATATACAGTTACATTAAATAGAAAATAAGGAAAGCACATGTAGGTCTAGGATGGACAAATGTACTTGTACACTATTCTTACACAGCAGTCTCTTTTAGAATATAATAAAATGTATATGATGAATGGGATTCTGGAGAAGATAACAAAAATTAAAAACATGACTTTCTAGTGCTTTATTTTGTTTTTGATTTTTAAGTATGAAAAAGGAATAATCCATATAGAGGTGAGCATAAGATGTAATTAGGTGAAAATGCATAATGATAATGCCAAAAGCAAAGTGGTTGGCATGTATGTCTTCCTAAAGTAATGTCATTTGCAACTGGTAAAATATTCCAGATAAATGGATGGACTCCAGTTCAATGCAGCTTCACTGTATCTAATTCAAACATGCTGGGGCTTAAAGATATAAAAAATGTCATGCTGCATTTGACCTCACAATATATTATCATCTCTTCTTTACAAATATGTAAGAAAAGAAATAAGCAGATGTTTCAAAGTTCATTCTGACAAATAATAATAATAATAATAATAATACAATAATACAGCTCTATCATTACAGCAGCCTTCATTATAACATAATTCTGGAAATAACAGAGTCTCCCCATTGACACATATAAAAATTTCAAATATTTATGTGCTTAAGAGGCTTGAAATTTTTCTGTTAAAGCTTGGCATTGCCAGAACACTTTACTATCAGAGTATAATTTATATATATATATATATATATATATATATATATATATATATATATATATAGATAGATAGATTTGTATATGAAACTTAAGAAGTATAGTATGTAGTATGGATGTTATAACTGAATTTACTTTTTCAACACATGGACTGTTTTCTCTTTGATTAAATTTTCAGCTAAACAGAATCAGTAGAACGATCTAAGGAAAACAGCATGAAGAATGGTTTTAATATCAGGGGCATATTTTATTTTAATAATGAGATGCAAGAAGAAAACGTATGATGTAATACCTATGTCCATGTTATTTTTATTCACTTTCTAACTTATCTATTCCAAAATACACATAGCTGTAAGCAAACTAAACATGCTGCTTGAGCACACACATGTCTGATGCAAATGAATTTTATTCTGATGATCATGTAGATATTTTCTGGTCCTATGTTTTTCATACACAATCTCTTCCTCAAATTGAAAATTATATTTGAATATGTAATTTTTCATACTTTGAAATTTTTTTTCTTCAGTTTTTCATGTATGAAAAATTGTATGAAATATGGTAACAGAGATGCATATCATTATCTAGTTTGATGATTCTAGCATGAGCAGAGCTTAGGAAATAAACAGTGACCTACCCTTTCATGAAAATGCAGCAGTGACCTACTTTTTATAAAAGTGTGTGTGTGTGTGATTTGGATTTTTAACATAGCTTTAACAATTTTTCAGTCATATCGCTACAATGTCTGCAGTGTGGTAGTTTATAGTGATGTCTAGCACTGGAGCATCATGCCACAGACATGTAGCATGATGTCCCACCCAGTCACATTATCCTGACACCAGGCCAACCAGTCCTAACACTAACCTCTTAATGCTGAGCACCAAGTGAGGCAGCTGTTAGTACCATTTTTGTAAGTCTTTGGTATGACTCGGCCAGGGATCGAACCCACAACCTATCTTTATTATGAAAGTGTAGCACTCATTAAGGTGCATTCCCTCACCAAGTTTCATGAAAAGAAGTATAGCAGTATATACACAGGAAGCAAAAGACCTTGCTGGTCATGAGCCAAACATAAAAGCTTAACCTAAGCTAGTAATGTGTGAAATGGTCACAGCGACCATCACATGTGATAAGAATGTGGCGCTAACAGAGATACATACAGTCATATAGATTGATGATTTTATAATGAACAAAGCTTGAGAAATAAACATAAACTAAAAAATTTAGTCCAAGTCATTGCTGCATAAAATATAGGTCACAGTGATGTATGTTTGATATTAGGGTGTAGTACTCATCAAGATACATCCCTTTGCCAGTTTCATGATTCCAGATATAACAGTATTAAATACAGCATGCAAAATATCTGAGCCAAACAAAAACATAACAAAAAATGTACAGAAAATGTACATGTTTGTACCTACCTACCAATCACTGCCATCTAACCCCTGTCCCCATATGTTTGAGTCTTGGACTCGGCCAATGTGGGTATGTGAGAAAGCTGCCAGTAGCTTCATGTGGGTCAGTAGTTCTTACTGGGCTTTCCCAGGTTGTTCCCCACCAGTTATACTGGCTACCATGTATAGCCTACCCTGCACTGAGAAATGGCATTAAACCACAAAACAAAAACATGATTGTACCAATTCAGCCCATTCTGCCATTCTCCTATAAATTGCAAGAACAAGTCCCCGATACACTACAGAGATGGCAAGCTTGTCAATAATCTGCTAATGTGCTATTATGAGTTCCACACAGCCTTTACTTAAGAGTTCCACACAGCCTTTACTTAGTAGCATACAGGCTATGACTGTAGGAAAAAAGACAGCTAGCAGCATTAACTCAGTTCAGTGCCCGTGAGACAACTGTAGCAATCCATGAATATTCTTTGCATTTAGGAAATCCCAGAAGATACCTGAGAACACTACTTTACAAAATGTGAACATATATGCTTTTTCACTTTACTAAGCAACAGTTTGTGGTGATTGTCTTACAATGTGGACCTACAAAGCACATGGTAAAAGCTATGTATTCGAGAAAATATGATATTGTGAATATTCACATATTTTAAGCACAATTTGAGTCATGATGTGACAAATATATCTAAACATAAATACTGCAATTATCTTTTTGTTTTGCATGTGTTTTTTTAATCACCTGCACCTCCTTCATATAAACAATACACTGAGTATTTGATCATTCAGGATTATATGGCAGTGAAGTACATAATGATTAAGTAGTTATGGACCGCTAATACTACACTGCTGTGATTACTAGAACTACTGATTATTATTATTATTATTATTATTACTATTATTATTATTATTGTTACAGTATTATCATTATTATTATTATTACAATGATGTATAGCAAACTTACAGGGTCTGCCAGAATGACCACTTCTACAGTGGCCTTACCAGGAGTGTCCAAACTGATCAGTGGGGTCAGGATCTTCTGACCAGCATCCTTCACTTTTTCTTCAATTTCAGACAACTGCAATCCCAAATAAAAACATAAAGAAATAAAAATATTAAAAAAAGGAAATTAAAAGGCCAACTTGGTAAGATATATGGATTAAGTATATCTTAGTCTTTTGGCTTTGTCCGAAGGCATAGTGACAACTGACAAATTGTCACAAGTAAGATAACTAAAAGTACTGGTGTACTAAGGGTGAATGATGCCTGAGGTGATGATGATAGCCCAAATGCGTTTAGCTGCCCCAAGATCTCTGGCACCCAGGGTTTTTGCACCCCACGACTTCTGGCACATGCCCTGTCCGCCCTCCCATTGGTATGCTACTGACTAAACCTTCTCCTTTGCAGATTTTTTCAAAACCCAAATTTTTCATTTTGAAAATGTTGTCTTTACATTCGATGTATATTTGCAGCTGAGAGTAAAAAGTTCATGCAATTTGGATAAAATATAATAAAGTTATTCAAAAGTGAATTTACAAAGCACAAACTTCCTGGGAGTCTAACCATTTGGGCAGCAGATGTTCTCATAGTAAGAAAAGCTTAGCATAGAAGCATAGAATAAGATTGGAAAGTGGTCAATTGGAATTTGAATTTACAGCTACTGACTAATAGTGGTAGATAGGTGGAGTTTGTCAGTTATATGTAGGTTCAATGTTTAATTTGCTTATATGCAAACCGTATTATGATGCATTCCAAATGAATCTTGCAACTGATGCTGCCAGTGATGGAACCGTGATAGCCTGTCTTGTTATCTGTTAAACACAAGCTCAACAACAGAAGGTGCTCTCTCACTTTCTGCTAAACACAGGCCTGGTTATCAAAGATACTCTGTCTAACAAACACAGGTTCAACGGTAATAGATGCCTTGTCTTGCTATCTACTAAACACAGGTTCAATAATAAATGATGCTCTGCCTCACTATCTGTCCAACTATCTGCTAAGCACTGGCTACGTGATAAATAATGTAAAACCAGAAATGTGTTCATGGAAGACAAATGCCTAACAATCTAGATGCAAACCTCAACCACAGATGAAGGGGTGAACAAGAAATGAAATACATTCAATTTTTGTTGTTTTGTGGATTTAACCCCATTTTTCAGCACATGACAGGCTATGCATGGCAGCCAGTACAATTAGGGTAGAGGAGAAATCCAGGAAGACCTTAGAAAGGACCACTGGAAACTACTGGTAAGCTTTCTCATATACCAACATTGTCCATGCCAAGACTTGAACCCAGGTGGACAGAGGTGAGATGCGAGTGATCTGTACAAGCAAGCACCTTACACAGCAACCTGGGGCTGCACTATATGCCCATACAAAATTTGTGGTAGCATATAAGGAGCCATGGTACCTCAGTTAGAAGACCACTGGACATGTAATACCTGCCCAGGTCATCTGCCTCAGTGTCTTCTTGGGAAAGGACCTAATTATCATTTTCATGGCATTATACAGTCAATAATGTGTTAAAACCAAGCAGTGAGCCAACAAGCATAAAAATACATGTCAATACCTATTAATCCTAAGTACTGTAAATAAAATTTTAATTTACATTTGTAAAGACCAATCAAAAGAACCCAAGTTTTAAGTTCAAGCAATACATCTGGATCTTACAATTAATATCAAAAAATAATCCCATACATCCAGCTTTTTGGCAGAACCAATAATTTAGGTGACAGGTTTTAGAGACTGACATACAAGATTAATTCAGTGATTAGTTTCCATCTTTACACTTTGGCTAAAAGAACAAGTAGATGCAGCATACATACTTAAAATGGATAATACTCGAACACTGTAGCCTTTATTATCATTGTCTCTGAATACCAATTTAGATGTAAATAATATGGAGACACTCTAAAATCTGAGAAACATTGGCATGATATATTCTTTTATGTATAATAGTAAACTATTGCAGCTTTTTTGTTCTCCTCTTTTATTATGTACGCAATATTGTTCAGTTTTAAGTTCAAAGTTTCATAAAAGACATGATGAAATGCATGTAGTAAATATTTTTGGCCATAATTAGTTTATTTCTGCTGTTAATATCAACTATGTCTCTTCCCCTGGTCAGGAAATGGCAATTTGGCCAAAGGGAGTGGCGTAGTCTATATTTGTGCCAATATCTATAACTACTCTTCTTCTATTGGACATGACAATGACATCTGGCCCAGGGCAGTGGCATGGTCTACATTTGCGCCAAGATCGACACTGCTCACTTGATAGCTTGTGCATAATGTGGTCAAATACATTGATCACACAATAAACAAGGGTACAAGTTACTCATGGATGTATACAAAACTAATAATGTATATAGGAGGGTCGCAGGTTACAACTGCTGAAAACTCATTTAATAATCATGTTGAAATTAATTGTGAATAAATATCTCTTTATAATAGTGTAGATTGTTTTTCTTCATAAAGTACTTTTAATTTCAAGATAAACTATACTGAAGAGATCATTAAAAACATTATTCCACATAGTTGTGTACACTTAACATGTGCACCACTAAACACATCATGTATCATGTGCTTTTTGTGTTGCATAGGATAAATTCTTGCTTTATTTTTTGTTCAAAACTAAACAAAATTTCTACTTGTTAAAAATACTGACATTCATATCAAGAAACATCAACATTACAATTTAAAAAAAAAAAATTCATTCTTTTGTTACTAAATGATAGAGACAGACAGACAGACAGACAGACAGACAGACAGATAGATAGATAGATAGATAGAAAGATAGATAGATAGATAGATATAGTTACAGTTGAATTTATGAAATAAATTCACAAAGGCTAGTCATTACCCAACATGAATTTAATGTGGTGAAAATTTAAAAAAACAAAACAACATTGTGCTTACATTGAAACAGAATTTAAAAGATGAAAGCATAAATTTCAACTGAAAAAACATATTTAAATGGGGTTTATTTCATTCATGTTGCCACCTGTTAGTTTTTACCAGAACTTTTCAATGATTTCTATTTCGTGATATATAATTTTCTTAAAGTGTATTGAGAAAATAGTTTTTCTAATAAAATCTAAAAATATATGTGACTTCTTATTAAAACTTGCAAATTTCACGACATTGATTAAACATTTCGGGCACTAACTGACATTTTTGACAATAAAATGAGCAATATATCACTGTTTCATTTATCAAAACTGATCACACTTTTTTTCACATTCAACACATATGGGCCAACTTTTTATGTTTTCTTTACAGAAAAAAAAACACGATTCATGTCAGACACCATTTTACAGGTGGGTCTGGAAATTATCAAGGTGCAAGTTATTAAGGGAGCAGTGTATAAATATACCTCTTCTCATGGAGAGGAGAAAGGCAATCTGGCCAAAGGTAGTGCAATGGTCTACATTTGTGCCAATATCTATACCTCTTTTGAACAGGAAAAAGCAATCTGGCCTTTCTGTGGAGTGGTATACATTTGTGCCGATATCTATAACCATACCTCTTCTCTTGGACAGGAAAAGGCTATGCGGCCAAAGGCAGTGGCATGGTCCACATTTGTGCCAATATCATACAGCTCTAGCTGACACTAAACGAACAAAGAAAAAACATTTTTAAAAGAAAAATTTCTGAAAGGCATCTACAAATTATTACAAGATGAAAAATTCCTACAATTAACATCAATGTTATGAAATTAGTTAGCATCTCTTTTTGGACAAATAATTTTCATGCATCAAGGTATTAAAAATTCAGATGAGAAAACTATACACATGTCCAAAAGATACAGATGCCTCCACCAATACTATATTACTAATTAAAAAAAAGAACAAAAAAAGGACTTTATTTTATGACCCAGTGCCAAACTTCTGAGACAAATTGAGCCCACAACTAAATCAAACTTTGACAGAGGTGAAAACAAAACTTGACATTATTTTTTTATATATTTAGTTGTACACCTAATTAGATTAAAATCAATTCAGTTTTCAAGATTCATTGAATGTGATTAAAATGTTTGATGCAAGTGCCAAAACATTCCTGGTCAAAACGGGCCATAACTCAGTCAAATTGTTACGGTAAATGGTATAATCAAGCTTTATCTAAGTCTTCTTTGATCAATGGAATATTTCATAAGTTACGAAACAAACACTAGTTGTGACTTAACAGACTGACAACGTATACATTATTGGCTGATTGACATGAGAGACATGATGTTTCCCCCATAAATCATATGTTGAGGGCATTAAAATCTATAATAATACAGAGTTTCACTTATCATATACTTGGAGCAAATAAATGTGATTTTATTTAATGTGGTGTAGAAAATAGTTTCCTGGAATATTTACTGAGTTTTTCTATTTAAATTTAACAGAATAGGTACAACAAAGTGTTTTGTTAAGAAAACTCAAATGTTTAAAGAAAAACAGTTAAAAACATGTACATGTATTTTTTGCTGTCTCCAAAATTCAGATGTACTTCAATAAATCATGTACATGGTGTAAACACACAAAATATAATTTAATAATTAAAGGAATGGTAAGCAATTTAATACATTCACACATCCCTATGATGGAGATGAGCTTATAGTTAAAACAAAATGCACAACACTTCCAAAAAATAGTGTCATTTCGATGATTGGTCAACATGTATTGCTTCTGATGATGACCATAATATTATCTACTAAGTTTCACATCAATCCACTGAAAACAGAAAGTAGTTGTAATCACAAAGTCCTGTCATACATTGCATCCAGGTGAAAGTTAAAAAGGTCAATAACTCTTGCAAAAATCAAGAAAGCACAAAGATTTGTCAAGATGCACATTTCAGATGATGGCTATAATATGTACCAAGGTACAAAGTAATCCATAAAAAATACAAGACTGTCTGCATTCAGCTGCACGTTAAAAAGGTCAATAATGCTAATAAAGACTGCAAGAGCACAATTATTTGCCAACATCCTTACATTCTGCTGATAACCATGCCATGTACAAAGTTTCATGCCAATCTGATGAAAATTTCAGACGAATTGTTTTCACAAAAATTAACTCTAACAAAAATTGCAAAAGCACAGTGACTTGTCAACATGTGTTTTTAAATTATAACAACTTGTTACATGTCAAAATAACTATTAAAAATGGCCCTTTGTGGCAAGGGCAAGTGATTTATGAAGGCCAGAATATGTATGTAACATTGTCTTTCTCGCTATTATAAAATTTTCAAAAATAAATGGGTTATACCAGCAAAACACTGTTGCTGTACTGACTAGCATAGAATCCTCCATTCTTGCTACCACTCAATGCTATTTTATATTTAAACTGGGGGTGGGATTACTTTTTCAAAAAATATAGCACACTTTAAATCTCACCTGGTCTAGTGAATGTAAAACATTTTTTAACACCTAATAATGAAATCCAGTGCCTTTTATTGTCAAACAACCTTCATATTTCTATTCTGAATTTGAACTGAAATCCATGTATCAAGCATACTTGACAACAAAGTATCAATACTTAGTTGAACATTAAGTATATATTCTGTCCTATTATTACACATTTGCAATGTATGCAAGTAGGCATTCTAAAAGTTCATTTATGTGCATCGTTTCTTCTTGCCGCTTGACATGACTGAAATCTGACAAATATTGACTACTAAAGGGAGGTAACTCCTATGTGGTGGTTACAAATGCTAAATCCACTTACCTGATCATCCGAATATCCTAGTATGGCATGCTTATCATCTTGAAAGTACAGCTTCATACCTAACAGTTTATGCCAATAATCTGAAAGTAAAGTCCATTTATTAAATGTGGATTTATAAACAGGCATTTCTTATTCAAGATAAAAGATAGTTTAAAAAAATAAAACTTGCAATAATCTAGGACTTTGCATTACAAGATAGTGACTGTTATCTGTATTAATTCTTTGGTATCTTGCCATAATTTTATAATGAATTCTCATTTCTTCCTTCAATATAGTAAACTGTATTTTTTCTTGTAACAATGAAAACCCATTTGCAGAATTTTTATTGTGGCAGTTAACATGCCATACCTGAGATATAAAACTGTGTAACAAAGGCTTGATAAATTTGTAAATTGGACTCTTGGCATAAAAGAGATGCAAAAATGTGGAACATTG
Source organism: Megalonaias nervosa (assembly GCA_016617855.1). Lineage (NCBI taxonomy): Eukaryota > Metazoa > Mollusca > Bivalvia > Unionida > Unionidae > Megalonaias > Megalonaias nervosa. Next base: position 9,976 of record JAECUM010026424.1, read on the forward strand.
GCCTGGTAAATTTGTAAATCAGACTCTTAACACAAAGGAATACAGTGAAACCTGTCTTGATAGAACCACTGCTACAAAAGACCACCTGTCTCAAGAGACCAGATTCTCAAATTCACAGACTTACTGATTATATTGTGTTATAACCTGTCATAGCAGACCACCTGTCTTGAGAAACCATGTTTCTTAAGCAGAAAGGGTGGTCTTTCATGACAGATGCTACTATACTGTGGATTCATTTATTTTCTTTGGTATAAATTTTTGTGGTTTTTTTTTTTAGTTGGTATCTGAATTTGTGTATTGGGGATAGAGTCCTATTATTTCCATAGATTCATGGATTGGGGAAGGAGTCCTATTATTTCCGTAGATTTGTGGATTGGGGAAGGAGTCCTATTATTTCTGCAGATTCGTGGATTGGGGAAGGAGTCCTATTATTTCCATAGATTCATAGATTGGGGAACAAGTCATAATCTTGTCTATAGAATTGTGGATTGTGGAAGAAGTCTTACTCTTTTAAAAAAATCAGGAATTGGGGAAAGAGTCCTAATGTTTCCACAGAACTGTAGATTGGGAAAGGACTCCTACTGTTTCCACAAACGTAACATTGCATATTTGCTTCCTTTCAAATTATGGTTTGTAGCAACTGCAAAATACATTACTGAGAACCCATGACAAATAGTGCAATCAGAGTAATACAAATGATATCTACAACAGCAATATATAATCCACTTATTCAAACTTACCAACAGATTTATGCAAATCTGAAGATGCTAAAGTCACTTTCATCACTGGATCTGTAAGATAAATAATGACGAAATCTGCCTTTTAAACAGATTACAAACAACCAGTAAGCTATTATAATAAAAGATTAGTACAGGTTCCATATTCTCATAATAAAATATAAAGGACATCATTCAATCATCAGTACAGACTTAATATTCTCATAATAAAGTATTAAAGGATATCACACAATCATCAATACAGACTTAATATTTCACAATACAATATTCTCATATTATCATAATACAATATTAATGAACATACATACAATCATCAGTATAGGATCCATATTATGTAACAACTGTGTGGTCTTAAACTAAGTAACAGAAAAGAGCAAAATTCAACAAGTTTTGTAAAATTCAACAAATAATTTCTTTCCCTATAATGCAAAGTAAAAATTTAAAAAGAACTTATAGTATTGTGAATTAAATCCCAGTCCTAAAAGTTCTATCACAAGTCCAAAGGTATAATGTTCCAACTGAATTCCAGTGGTATTCCAAATAAATTCCAATACTGAATGTCTTGATGTGTCTGTAGCCTCGAATAAGATCATGTGCTCATAGCCTGAATTGAGGTGGTGTGCTAAGATTCTTTTCATGTATCACGGTAACATAATGCAAAAATGTTCTTGTCAGAATTCACTATAGTTCCAAATTAATGTTTCTGTCCAAGAATAATATTGATGAACTCTTATTTCCAGTGAACAATTATTTAAATAAATAATTCCACCCCAAATGAAAAAATGAACACAACAATAACACTGATTCTGGTTCAAGATGTTATGGCAAGAACGAGTAATTTCTCAAGTAAACAACATTATATAAAAAGCTAAGACATAGAAATAGAACCAGGATGAGGGTCAAAAGTTCATTTCCAGAACATTCTAAGTTGTCAACAAGATAAAGTCTATTACATCAAACATCAGGTACACCAGGTTTTTCCATGGGGAATTCCAAATTCCTAGACTCAGATTAAGATAAACATGTTTACCTCCATTGACAATGATGCTAGCATTTAATCTACACTCACAAATAAATATTAGCTATGTATTATATTGTTTATAAAATCAATGTCTCTAGTCAGGTACACAGTGAACTTTATTTTGGACTAAGGTCAGTTACAAATTACAAATATAGACAACATATAATCATTACGAAAATCCAACAAATAATACAAATTAAATATACATAACAATTATCAAACTAAAATAATAAATAACAATGTACAATCATCAATACAGGCTCCATATTCTCATAATGCAATATTAAATAACAATATACAATCATCAATACAGGCTCCATGTTATCATAATAAAATATCAGTCCCACAGTATAAGACGTATCATATGTTATTTATGTTTTGGTGCTATGTCTTACTGCCTAAATAATGGCATTGTGTAATGTGCTCCGATGTTGACTGACATCGGACTGAGAGTTGTTGCTGTTGTTGTAGGATTAAACGCCATTTATTCAGCACAAGATAGGCTGTACATGGCGGCCAGTATAAATAGTGGAGGAAGAACCCGGAAAAACCCCGGAAAGAACCACTGACCCACGAGAAGCTACTGGCAAGCTTTCTCACATACCCACATTGGCCGAATCCGAGACTCGAGCCCATGTGGACAGAGGTGAGATGGCGCGATCTGTACCAGTGAGCATTTTAGACCACTCAGCCACTCAGGCCCCCCCATCGGACTGAGAGACCGAATTTTCAAGAATATCTCACACACTGGCAGCACATATTGAAGATTGTCCACAAATAAAAGTCATGTTGATTTAAGCATACTTTGCTTACTCTGATGTCTTGCTTCAAACCAATTCAAATTCTCACACAAGCAAATTAATGTGTTCTCATGTTCCGTTAACCTACATTTCAGTTGGCTGAAATGTGATGGAAGCTGGGAATGCTGAATTTGGTTACAAGAATGATAAATATCTAGAATGAAACGAAGCTACTGAAACACTTTCTTCAATACTGGTATATTTTTATTCATTTCATTAAAGAAACATTCTTCAACCTAATCTGATTTCCTTATTCCCGTCTTCCATCGCATTACAACCAGCTGAATGGAACGTGAAAAGGAGTCCATTTGTTACTGTCAGATTTTAATTCCATCAAGATAAAGACAGCAAACTATGTATAATCAATTAGACTTACATTTGTGGAAGAGTGTCGATATAGGCTGTGATATATTCCTGAAAATTTGACCTCTCTTTCTCCTGTCAGTTGACTTGGGAACATGACACAAGCCGTTATTCAGGCAATAAGACATAACACCAAAACAAAAATATCATGTGATACATCTTACATTGAAGGGCTAAATAAAATATTAAAGCACAAACAATCATCGATACAGGCTCCATATTCTCATAATAATATAATAAAGAACAACAATAATAAAGAACAACAATCATCAATATAGACTCCATATTATCAAATGTTTTTGAGGAAAAAACTCAGGCTAAAGCTCTATGTTTTACATCTGCTAATTTTTCTACCCCATAGCAATGCACACTGTCAATTATTTTTCTAACTTTTACAAGTTTAAAAGAAAAATGTGTCGAAAGCAAAATGGCACACAACTGGTACAACTAAAGCTTTAAAAACCTAAAGTATTAACTGCAAATATTATAATCTCCAGAAAAAGCATATTTGGTTTGGCTTACGTGAAAGAATTGTGAATAAAACTAGAAAATGTGGTTGAAATTCAGACAGATAGCTTAAGTTTTAAAACTAAACCAAAAGAAAAATAGCTGATGATGTTATGTATTTTATATCTTATGTGTGATGGTATCTGCAAAATGTCAATAAATTCTGTATCTATAATAATGGATTTGACAAAAATTGTTACAGACCTCCCTGTGTATCTTCTTCCACTATAGTAAACCTGTAGCCATCCGGTGATCTGACAACCTTGTTATCACCATCCTCTGTCACTGGGTAGTTGAAATGACTGGCTTTGTGGATGATCTGCTTTGAGTGAACTGTTATACCCTGGGAGTAGACAATGCTATACATATATTTGGCATTTTCAATCAATACGAAAACAACATAGCAACATAAGGCACACAATTATGAGGTGGAATTTGGTCATTTTTTCCCACTTGATCAGATAAATTAATTTATTCGTGTATGATGGTACCATATATACTGACTTATATACTGAGGCTGACTGCAAACAAATATTGACCCTGATCTGCTTAAACACAGCAACAACATTATGATCTGGTAGGTATTATCAAAGAAACATTTGACTCCAAAAAATTGTTTTATTCAAATACATTACCCGATCATAATACGTTAGGACAACAGGTAAGGGGTCATGGAGTTACATCCCCTTTCCCTGAGTTGGCCCTTGCTCCAGTTTCCTAATGTTAGTCACAGGTTCTCAAAAACAAAGAGCAAAGACAGACTGGGTGTTGCTAAACACAGTATTTAATCACTGTAATAGGAAAATATAAGCTGCATTTATTTACAGCCCACAAGTTGTCATGCGTGCATTTTGTATGACAGTGAGATGAAAAAGTTCTGTATATTTGAAAGCTTCATGCAAATAAATTCATAATTGCAATTATTCAGAAATGCAAATAAATTAATTGATACCTGTAAACATGCGAACTTCAACTTCAGATACATTAAACAGGAGAGAGACATGAACTACTGTAGGTACTGGTTAGGCTGGATGGTTGGAAGCTCTAACTGTGCTGCATGTATGGCTCAAGTAACACACCAGTGTTCTACAGTCACCATCTGTATTGCTAACCATATCTGTTTCATTCAGGTAATTATGATGAAGAGATAAATGATCATGAAGATGAATACAGAATATAAAAACAAAACATATTATACATATCCAATAAATCATAAGTAATAACCTATGAAATAAAAATCATAAGTGATAACCTGTGACATACTCCCATTCCGAAGTGGAAAATATCTCCAGACATTTTATTTCTTCAGTTGAAATGTCAGTAGAGAAATAAAAGGAATGTGCAGCTCTGAAAGATTTTTCAGATTTAAAGAAATGAAATAAAACTGAAAAAGAAATTGATATTTACATGGTATCCAAACTCGAGTCCCTACTCAACTTTGTAATAAAAAAATATAATTTCCAAACTACCTGGGTTGTGTTGTTGTTGTTGGGTTTAATGCCATTTTTCAGCAAACGATAGGCTATACATGGTGGCCAGTATTAATGGTGGAGGAAGAACCTGGGAAAACCCAGGAAAGAACCACCGACCCACGAGAAGTTACTGGCAAGCTTTCTCGCATATCCATATTGGCCGAATCCGAGACTCGAACCCACGCAGAGGTGAGATGGCAGTGATCCGTAACGGAGAGCGCTTTAGACCACTCGGCCACTCGAGGCCCCACTGGGTTGAGTTCTTTGTCTGCATGACCACTGTACAGGCCTCCTTGCTGCAAACATAGTGGTTTCATTTTCTGGATTATTACCCTTGAGGTCATTATGCTGTAGAGAATTAAAATAAATGTGTGAAGGGTGTTTTAGGATGCATTAGAATTCAGATTAATGTGTGATGAATAGCAATGAACCCGAACCATACACTTACAGATGGGTGAGTTTGAGAATGAACATTCCATCTCCTGGTAACCTCAGCTGAGAGATGATGAATATCATGACATACATGTCAGACTGCTTATTTGATTGTTATCTGAAAAGTCATTATTTTATTTCTCTTGAGATGTCAGAAGATTTGTATTGCCTCCTTTGCTGTTGCCTTGTTTGGACAATATCTTTCTACTGGAAGAAGCTCCTTCATTGGAATGGACCAGCCATCCTCTCATTATAAAAGGCATTTATATGAGTGTACAAAGGGTCAAAAAAAGTTTTTACAGTCTGACTCTCGTCATCGAGAGTGCCCAGTATATCAAGAAGGTTTTAATTAAACCTCTCACACTGACCATTGTCCATGGGATGGTAAGGAATAGTTCTAGACTCCTGCATTCTAACTAACCTGCACAGTTCACTTACTAAGGATTCTGGCTTCAAGGGAATAATGCTGGATGAAGACTCCCACAGGGACTGAGCTACTGTTAGAGCAGGGTATTTGTCAGTACTGATTTAGCATACTGGGAAGTTATTTTTATTAATAAAATGTTTTCATATCCTCTTTTAAGTTTTTTAGTGTAGATAGTCTAAACAGATCTACTCAAGAGACTGAGGTCTTGATATTCGCCAGCTGTGCTTTACTCTTCAACTTCCTGAAAATGCAATTTCTGCAAGCTGACACCCTTATTTATCATCAGCCAAAGAATCAAGATTTACCTATTGTTCTGTTGTAGCAATGGTGCCATGCATCATCATATAAATCATCCAAGTTTTAGAAAACATAGCAACAATCTTGAGGTAACATTAGCTGAATGTAAATTTTCATGACAATGTTGATAAGCACGTTACACTGTCTAGAAGAAAAAGTTTGTCCAAGTCTCAAAGCAACCTTTGTACCTCCATGCTTTTTCTTGTTTGTTAAACCTGTGACCCTTCTTTACGATACAGTATTAATGAATCTGGATGTCAGATACCAGCTCAACTAGACACTTGATTCCACTGAATTATTCTGGCTGGCCATCTCAACATTTATCGTCCAATCTGCAGCTTGTGAAAGCAAAAGAACATTAAATACCTGGATTTTCCCATTTGTATACCATGCATGCATGCAGGACAAAATGCTTTATTTGTATCACTGAATATGCCAATATGGTCTGATGTGTTTATGTGATGAAAGAGTCATGCTTATGTTGAACCATTCACAGGCCAGGCACAAAGAAGAACTTAAGCTGAATATGTATTTACCCCTCATCAAAAAATTAAATGTTTCTTGCTCACCATAAAATCATTTCCTAGTTTGTAATTGCCAATTCCATAGTTGTAGGTCAGTTCCACAACAAAATGATTGTCCTCTGGTCCATAGCCCACCATCGATTTGCTCCACTTCCCATCATAAGGCCTGAAAAATAAGATCTTTGAACATAACATTTTCCTACAAATGTATTTACAGTATGTTATATCTGAAGACAAAGACCAGGTCAACCTCACTGAAACTGTGTTACAGCAAAATACTTTCAGAGTTGACAGATCCCCTCTTTCTCCACAGGTGCAACTTTCTGTCATATTATTATCCCTGCACTTTTCAAACAATATTATTAATCAGTTTTTCAAAGTAAAAGCAGAGATTATTTTTTCCTGACCATTCATATATGCATTTTTAATATTGGACAACTCATCCTTCAATGTTCACGCCAAAGAGTTCAAATTATGGTGATATAAAGGGTTGGTCTCTCGATGTGAACATTTTAAAATTTTTAAACATACCCCGGGGAATGGGAGTTGTTGTAAATAAATTTAGAAGGACTCCCAGTTTATGAGACATAGTACTGGTGATTATGGTCAATGTCTGAGTGGCAACGTATGTCCAGCTGGAGGTTAAACGAGATCCCTAGGTTTTGTCCTGCGGGTATACTGATCTGGACCCTGGGTCACATCTTAGAAAGGAAAAGAAAAATATCAGAAATGCAACTGACATTTGCCCCTGAGTCTATTCTTATTCCTAGGGACATTAAAACAGCTCTGAAACTACATGCTAGGAAAATCATATAACCATATAAACATTTACTGAGCATGAATATACAAATTTAAACATGCACATGATGTCCATCAATATTTTCAGGGAAAGATCCTAAGTCATAGCTTAGAAACTATCATGACCACCAGTCCATATACACTTAATGGCATGAAAATATAAATTCTTATATGCAACTTGTAACCACTGATTCAAGAATGGGATAAACAAGTCTGTGGGGATATACACTCAACTAGATACATGTATTTTTTTAAATTATCATGGAAGTTTATCACATGAAAAGACCCACATTCATAAAGGTCTCAAAATTTTTTTTTTGTTTTCCTTACCATATATAATCACTTGTAAGTCAAGTCCAAATCCAAACTGCACAAACCTAGATTTTCTATCATATAAGGCACCAGCAGATCTCAGTCTATGCGGTTTGTCATAATTAATTAGTAGAACAAAGAGCAGAGAACTTGATATACGGTGCACTATGCGGCATTATATCAGGTTCTATATTGTTTGAAATTGGATTTGACTTATAAGCAAATACAGAAGGTATTCCATTGAGTATATTAGTATCACAAGATTTGAAGGATTAGCTCAATGAGCACATGCAATTATTACAATATAAGGACCATAAACTCAATTTTGCATACTGTTAATTCGATACTATGACTGGGGAATCTATTGTGCAGCTTTCAAAGTTGTTACAAACCATAAATTTAAGGACCCTGCAAATACATTAATCCTTCCAAGGAAACAACAAGACCTTCTGTGGGAACAATATAAATACCATGGAAACAATAGCACTTTTTGTGAGAATAATATGACATGTGGAAATAATAAAACTTTTGTGGGAATATGACCTACTGTGGAAATAATAGGACCGCCTTTCACAAATCTATGAATTCCTTGAAAAACCATGCAAATTGGTATCCATGAAAATAAATGAATTGACAGTTTTCAATAAATTTTCCACTGAATTAAAGCATACCCATTGCATGCAGCTTTGCATCCTTCCTCAAATTCCTCATGTCGAAGAAACTGAAAAAATACAGTGGAGAGAATTACACAATTGTTCTGCGTGAATTGTTGTTAACTTGATTACTCTGTAGGAATGATTGGAAATTTCCTTTATTTAGGTAGGATAAGCACTGTATCAGTATTTTAAATAGCTCTTAGGTCTTTTAGGTGTGCTATCTACAAGAAGCATTAAATATTCTCTCGTTGTGATATATACATATATATATATATATATATATATACCAGTATATACATATATATATACCAGTATGTATATATATATATATAGATATACACACGCATACATATACACCCCCACCCACCCAATGTAAACACTCCCAACCTCTTGATAATGCTGCCGGCTGATTTGTGCCATGGCTCATTCAAAGCAAATTACAGGCTTTTCAATGTTTAAAAAAAAAGAAAGCATAAAATTATTCATTTAAGTAATATCTTTCAAAAAATTTTTGAAACTTTTTTAAGTCAAGCCAGTAGGGCCAACTTTTGACGCTATCAAAGTGCAAACATATATAAAATGAGACTTGGATTTTATTGACTTATCATGCAAATCATGGTTACTTCATACAATATTTATCAAATAAACATTGTGTAAAGAGTTATTGATCAGTATCATAATATTAAAACATGCTGTCATTAAATATTTATCTTATGTGTAAAATCTCAGAAAGTAAACCAATTTACTTTATTTTCACTCTAACCTTTGAAAATTCTGCAAATATTAATGAAAATATATATTTAACTTAAAGCACATATTAAATCTATTAAAGCTTGATTTCTGAATAGAGATTTTATTATATTAACACACTTCCATGTAACCCAAGATCAGAAAGTCATTTAATGGTTGGTCTGATCTAATCTTTCCTATATTAAATAATATTGGTGTGGATAGCGAGTTGAAGGCATTCTTACTCACGAGAAGCTACTGGCAAGCTTTCTCACATACCCACTGTTATGTATATTTAATTCAATTATTTGTTTGTTAGTTTTAAATTTTTTTATTCCATTACATGCTATTATAAGGTAACTTTGTTTACTGGATTTGACATTTTCCAGAAATTCAGTTCAGTTCTGTTGACCTGACTGTTATAATAATAGAAATACTGTATCTAGTTGCTGACATTGATTCAGAACCGGTAAGGGTTTTGGTAAACAACTTTTTAAAAATGTTTTATTTATTATTCTTTCTTAGAGTAAGGACCATTGATTTCAGTTAAGGCCATACTGGGAATATGTGATGTGAGGCATGTAAAAAGCGTCATGTGACCCTCATCCGGGAATCTGTTTTGCACCTTAAATTAGTGTATAACTGTTGTCTCGATAGAATTTGTTCAGTCGGGCTCCAAATTATGTTGTGACCAGGTGAGTTGAATTTTTAATTTACTGAATTTCAAGTGATTATATTCCCTTTAAATACAAGTGCTCCTACAAAATTCTTGGATAAAGACATTTATTGAAATTTATTCGGAATTCAAAACTGGAATATTATTTTATGTGATTCAACAAGGAATTGTTGACACAACGGCATTTTGCAGGTTACAACAGACGTCATCACCTTCCATTTTATATTTCATCAGGACTCGAACTCAGATTCATTTAGAACCATTTAATACTAGGACTTCTATTTTTTAATTCTTGGATTAATTTTGGATTTGATTTGTAAAACCGTAAGTTCATTTCCTCATTTTTAACCTTGGTTTTCTAGGGAAATAAATTATTTGTTTAATTATAGAAGGCTTGTTGTCTTCACTATTTTCTGTTACTTTTTGTAAGAGCCTAGACTCATAACACCCATATTGGCTGAATCCGAGACTAGAAGCCACGCAGACAGAGGTGAGATGGCAGTGATCCATAATGTTATGTATATTTAATATAATTGTTTTTTTTAGTTTTAAATTTTTTTATTCCATTACATGTTATTGTAATGTAACATTGTTTACTGGATTTGATATGTCCAAAAGTTGAGTTCAGTTCTGTTTGACCTGATTGACTTTTTTTGTTATTTCATTGACATAAACAACTAATAATAGAAACATTGTATCTAGTTGCTGACCTTGTTTCAGAATCAGTGACGATTTTGGTAAACAACTTTTTTTTTTTTTTTTAATCTTTCTCATAGTAAGAATCATTAAGCTGAGTCAAGGTCATATCTGGACTATGTGATATTAAGCATATATCAGTTGGTAACAAAGTTCTATTTTTTTCCAGAAGAATGAACTTTTTACCCTCATCTGGGAATCTGTTTTGCATATTAATTAGTCGTATGACTGTTGTTTTGTTAAAGGTTTTGTCAGTTGTGCTTTGACATCTGGCACTTTAAATTGTATTATGTTGTGACCAGTTTGGGTTGAATTTTATTTTCTTCAGATTATTCAATTCAAGTGATTATTTTCCCTGGAAATACAGAAGTGCTCTGACAAAATTCTTGGATAAAGATATTTATTGGAATTTATACTGAATTCAAAACTGGAATAATATTTTCTGTGATTCAACAAGAAACGACACAGTTGACCACAACAGATGTCATCACCTTCAATTTTGGATCTCATCGGGACTTGAACTCAGTTACATTCAGGACTTTTTACAACTAGGACTTCTATTTTTAATTCTTGGATTATTTTTGGATTTAATTCGCAAAACCATAAGTTCTTTTTCCTCATTTTTCACTTAGTATTCTAGGGAAATAAATTATTTGTTAAATTTTATGAAGCTTGTTTTCTTCACTCTTTTCTGTTACTTATTTCAAGAGCATAGACTCATAACAATAACGGAGAGTGCTTTAGACCACTCGGCAACTCAGGGCCCCAATATCATATGTCCATATTGTGCCAGTCTTGTTGACAGTATTATAATAAATAAAATGGTAACAATGAAAATGGTGGTGTTATCTCTTTAGAAAGATGAAATATAGTTTAATTATCTTTCTTTGTAGCACTGTATGCTTTCATTGTCTCCTAATATCTAATGTATTATTTATTTTATGGTGGCATAGTGGTTAGAGCATCCGCTTTGGATGCAGGAGGTTGTGGGTTTGATCCCTGGCTGAGTCTTACCAAAGAAAAAATGGTACTAACAGCTGCCTCACTAGGCTCTCAGCATTAAGAGGTTAGTGTTAGGACTGGTTGGCCTGGTGTCAGGATAATGTGACTGAGTGGGACTTGATGCTATATGTCTGGGGCATGATACCCCACTGCTAGCCTTCAGTATAAACTGCTACACTGCAGACATCATAGCAATATGACTGAAATATTGTTAGCTACTTTAAAAATCCAAATCACACACACAGACACAGACACACACACACACACACACACACACACACACACACACATTTGATAGAAATTAATCATACTGATATTGTAATGTGTATGTAAAGGGTTTTGTTAGATTTATACAGAATACTGAATATTGGCCTATATACTAATGGTACTAGATAAAAGTTGTATGCTAAAAAAATTAAAGTGGGGTTCAGTTGCAGCATGATGGGGTCATTGCCCTAAGGTGCCAGGAAAAGGGAGCATTGTCATTTTATAGTATCTAACATTTGCCTTATTGTACCAGGGAATTTATTCTCAAAACTTACAATTTAAAGGGGTAGGAGAGGTTGGAAACTGACATGAAAACTGTTCTGTATTGTAAAGTGTGGGTACTACTAAAGAAAATTTCCTCTGGATGCCACAAACCATCATGCTGTCTCTCTTCTGGGATCTTAATAAACCATGATATAATATCATAATTCAATATCATATGTCTGCATTCTGCTAATCTTGTGAACCTTGTAATGATTATTATTTTAAAGAAAACAGTAACATAAAAAAAGTGGTAATATTGTCTCAGTCAAAAGATGAAATATATTTTACTCTTTGTGTAAAGAACCATAGGTTATTTTCTTTCTTCCTGAATTTGTTTAATTTTATGCAGATTACTATCTCAAGCAAATGGAGGTTTTGGTTTTTCAAAGAAAGTTGTGTTAAATGTGTGTCTATACTACAAGTGTATGGGGTTGTTTTTTACCCCAAGGTTGGTTTGTACATCTCAGGCAAAGAAAGCAACTAAAATAGTTTTGAATTATCAAAAACAATTTGGCTGTTTTAGTGTTGAGTTTTTTTATACAATTTTTCATTCTGCGATAAAATCAACTGCTTGCTATGGATCAGAAATTAGGAGATATGAATAATATGGCAGAGATATTGAAATTGTGCAAACTGTATTATGAAAAGTACCCATAATATAGATGTGTTAGGGGGAGTGCGGAGGATACCTAATTTGTACCTTGTATTTTTTTTGATGTATTAAATACCGGGTTCTTCTTCCACCATTAATACTGGCTGCCATGTATTGCCTATCATGTGCTGAAAAATGGAGTTAAACCCTACAACAACAACGACATATGATATTAATATACGACACTGAACTGAATCAGATCATAAATCTGACAGTAATGCAGTTTCACTTTTAGTACACAAGCTTTATTCTGCATTATTATTATACATTACAACATACAGGATCAATATGCCATGCCCTGTTCCCACAAACTTTTGAAGTCTTGATAACTGTATTATTTCTCAAAACTTAAAGTGGCCTATTCCAATTGTACAAAAAGGTGAATGAGCTGCTTTGAAAATAATTTATCTATAAATTGCAACCTAAGATAAACTGTCTTACAGTATTTCATTTTATTTGTATATAGATATATGGCTTTTGTTTCCTTAAATGCAGGTCTGAACTGCCCAATGGTCTGATTCAGCCTGTAATATGGTCCAAATAGGCCGGTTTCTAAATCAGCCATGGTCCAAATCATCCTAAACCCTTCAGAAATGCATATCCAAACTGGAACAAGGTCTCATTTCTGAAGGAAAGTTTACTCTTTTTACAAAGTAAATGCATGCCAGAAACAAACCGATGTGGTTGCTATTTTGGGGAATGGCCAACATTTTTAGGACACGCTCACAATAGAAAGTTACATCTGACATGTTGTCAAGAATTTTTTTAAAAAATGGCTGGTAAAAATAGCTTGCCTACTATGTACAATTATTAAGTAGAATAAAATTTTATCAATTTTCTCCATAAAAAAATTTATGAGCAACGTATATCTTCAGATGTATAATTAATTTAACTGGAAAATCAAATAAAATTTACGATATGTATGTATAGATTTCCTTAAATGTTAGAGACCAGCAATATTTAGGAACAAGCAAAACATTAGCAATTATTATACTGCAATTTAGGTATCTCGAGCAGTTAAAATTTATTATAATGCATAGTTTTTTGTTTGTGTGCTTTTTATGGCTGAAAGACTTGTGTAATTCACAAAGCATGCCATGAACCGTAATATAAATTATTTCATCTTTTACGTCTGATCACAGGGGTCTGACGTTTTATCATTCAAGTACGATAAAATCTCTGACAATACGAAATCACGTTATCGGTACTATAATTGATAAAACGTCCGACTCCAGTGGTCCGATGTATATGCGTGCAACTTACTTTCATTCCCAATACATCTCTAAAAAATGTTGTCGTTTCAGTTCTGTTTCCAACTTTGAATACAAAGTGCAATGCTCTTCTAGAAGACATTCCTGGAAAAGAAATTTCGATGATACTTCAGAAACTTGAGCTTTACGCAGCGTAGCCGAATGTTTACTCTGCTCTCAATTAGGTCACGTGTTTAACAAAGCCATCTTATGCGGAACACCATCCAGAAAAGGCATGTAAAAGAAGTACAGAAAAATTGTGAAGTGTAGCCGATAAAGGGCTAATATGGCGGCCTCCATTAAAGCATGGTTGGTCAGATTTTCTTTGCAAAATGGATATCTTTTGTTGAAGAGACATTATGCAAGGGAATATAGAAGACGTTTAGTACGTGTAGTTAAACCAGAAGATGAAGTGAAAATGTTAAAAAATGCAGGGATGAAGATCCGTGACCCAGAGTCAGATCCCTACGCAACTGCAAGCGACTTGCGCCTCACAATTCAAGAACAGCTAAAAATACAGAAGGACATGGCCAAATCAGTAAAGAGCGCAGGAATGGAGCGTATAATAAATAAGCCATCAGATGCTACAGTACAAGTAGAGAAACAAAAATCTAAGGCAAAATTTCAGTATGAGACATTGCAGGAAGGAGACAAAACGTTTGGGTGCGTAACAATAGTAAGACATCGACCCTGATATTTTTTTGGGGGGGGAGGGGTCGACGTCTTACTGCCTCAATAATGGCGTTGTGTAGCGTGTTTCCCGGTCGACTGACTGATGAATGAGAGGTCAATTTTTCAAGAATATCACCCACTTGGCAGCCCTATTCCAAGTCCTGCAACGTAAGCCCCGTCACCCCGATATTTTTCTTGTGGATGGGTGATGGGTCTTACTGCCTAACTAATGGCGCTGTGTAGCGTGTTTTGATGTCGATTAACAGTGTAACGAAAGTCAAATTTTCAGGAATATCACACACAACTGGCAACCAATAACGACGCTTTTCTACAAAGTAAAGTTATAATGTTTTGTCAGACTTTACTTACCCTGATGTCTTTTCTCTAATAAATTTAAATTCTCACAAAAGAAATGGACCAGTTTTCAAGTTTCGTTGGTCTACATTTCAGTTGGCTGGAAAGCGATGAAAGCCAGGAATGCCGAAATTGGGTTAGGTTGAAATATTATTCTTTAATAAAATGAATAAAAAATATATTATGCCTATTGGAACTGTAAGCAGTGTTTCATTTCGTTCAAGAAACGTATCCTCCACATGACCTACTTGAACACACTTCGGCATACCTCGACTACCATCGGATTGCAACAAATTCAAATGTATGTCAACGGAATGAAAATGCGTCCATTTGCTAGTGTCGTATTTTGATTCCACCAGGATAAAGACAGCACAGTAAATATATTAAATAAGCATTAATTAGAGGAAGAGTGTCAATATAGGCTGCCAAGTGTGTGAGATATTCCTGAAACTTTGACTACTCGTTCTGATGTCAATGACATCGGAACACACTATGCAAGGCCATTATTTGGGTTGTAAGACGTAGCACTTGAACAAAAACAATGTGCTATGTCTTACATTGTAGGACTACCCTATTCCTACAACGTTAAAACATATCACATGATATTTTTGTTTTTGTGCTAGGTCTTACTGACTAAATAATGGCCTTGCGTATCGTATTCCAAAGTCGACAGGAGAATGAGAGGTAAAATTTTCAGGATAATCTCACACACTTGGCAGCCAATATTGACACTCTTCCACAAATTTAAATCAAATTGGTTATACTTTGATGTCTTTATCCTCGTGGAATCAAATCTGACATTAGCAAATCAACACATTTTCAAGATCTGTTCAGCTTGTAATGCAATGGAAGCTGGGAATGCAGAAATTGGATTAGGTTGAAGAATGTTTCTTTAATGAAACAAATAAAAACATATTAACATCACAAAATGTATTTTGATAGCTTCACTTTGTTGCAGATATTTAACACCCTTTTAACCAATTTCAGCCTTCCTGGCTTCCATCGCATTCCAACCAACTGAAATGTAGGTCAGCGGAACTTGAAAACACATCCATTTGCTTTGAATAAAGACCTCAGAAAAAGTAAAGTCTGCTTAAATCAACATGACTTTAATTTGTGGAAATGCTTCAGTATGTGCTGCCAAGTTTGTGGGATATTCTTGAATATTTGGTTTCTCGTTCTGATGTCGGTCATCATTGGAACATGCTACGTGAGGCTGTTATTTAGGCAGCAAGATGTAGCACCAAAACATAAATAACATGTGATATGTCTAACATTGTAGGACTATTAGCAGCCCATCTTGACACTTTTTTACAAATTAAATATATTGCTTTAGTTTGAACTTTCTTACTCTGGTGTCTTTTTCTAATGAGTTCAAATTCTGATAGAGGCAAACAGATGTGTTTTCAAGTTCCGTTCACTTACATTTCAGTTGGCTGGAATGCAATGGAAGTGGAGAATGCCAAAATCAGATCAAGTTGAAGGATATTTCTTTTAATAAAACAAAAATGTATTAATATTGAAGAAAGTATTTTGATAGCTTTGTTTCATTCAAGATACTTATTTATTTATTATCCTTGTAACCAATTTTGGTATTCCAGGCTTTGATTTGTAGAAAAGTATTGATATGGGCTGCCAAGTATGTGACATCTTCATGAAAATTTGACCTCTGTGAGATTAGTTCAGTATTTTGACAGGAACTTCAAATAAGGAATAAAATACATGTGCAGCAATTGCATCTATTTTCCCTTCTTAAACCTGCTGCATTTTGACCTTGAAAAATGATAAACTTGGGCAAACCTGTTATGAGGGACCACCTGTCTTTAGAGACCACTTTTTCTTGGCAGAAGGTATGGTCTCACAAGACAGATTTTACTGTATACTTGTTTAAACCTGGTTAGGTGTCATTCAGCATTGTAATAGCTTTTGTGTTTCTCATTTCAGACAAATTGTCCTTGGAGCTAGATCAAAGAAAAATCGTGAGAAAACGGGAGAAATCTTACTGGAGGGAAAATCATTGATATTGGATGCTCTGAAAGCTGGTGCTATAATGAAATATCTCTTTTTTAGTAGTATGGATGCCATGGGGAATTTTCCTGTTAAGTATCATGAGGGTGTGAAAATTATAAAGGTCTCGTATCAGGATATCAAAATTTGGTCTGATACACAAACACCAACAGGAATTTTAGGTAAATCACAGTGACCTCTCTCCATGAATTCATGAAGCAGTTGGGTTCTTGTCTTGGGATTTCTATAGGCTTGGTCCCAAACAACTAAAGTGCCTTTCATTAATTTCTTTGTATTGACTCAGATTGAAATCAAAGAGTGATTCACTTGTGAGTATCTGGGTTGAGTATACACAATATAACAAGGTCATTTAATGCACTGCTAATTAATCATACTGAACTTGTTTCATTTGAAGTGTTTTGATTGGCTGATAATTCAGCTGCTTAGCACAATATGCAGTTGAGCAGAAATACAACACTTACACCAGAAACCGTTAACAGTGATCACTTAATGTAATTTCACAGGATGTGAACGAATAACTAAAGAGGCACATGTAGATTAAGAATTCTTTATGCCTGGAGGGTATGAATGGCTCGATAAAGTGATTTAAGTAGATTTGAGCTTGCCTGACTTGTTTTAAAACATGAAAAATGCATTTTTTCCAGACTAATGCATTGGAAACTTTTACGTCAGACTTTCAAAAAAATGATTGTTTGGAACATCTGGGAATGAGATTTTATTAGCCTTGTCTCTAGGTCTTTTTTATTTTTTTCAAAACAGGTGTGTTTGAAATGCCCAAGCAGGGTGAAGCCCTGTTCATGACTCCAGACCCTCTGCCTGTCAACTTAATATGTGACAAGATCATTGATCCAGAAAACATGGGCACACTACTTAGATCAGCCGCTGCTGTGGGATGTAGTCGTGTTCTTCTAACTAAAGGTGAAGTTTTATTGCATAAAGTAATTCATTAATATATATTACCTAAGACAGGACTTTGAAATACCCCATCCCATACAATTTTTACCTCTGCTGGTCATAAAAAAGTTTATTTAGTCATTGAAAATTTCTTGAATTTGTTCAAACCTCTTGCCAGATCTCCCGGAATTTATCAAAAGGAATACAAAAATATATAACTGAATGTATATATCACTTTTATTGGGATTTACAATGAGACAATTTTTTCTTGCAGTTTTTCAAAATCTTATAAATGGATGGATGAAATGCTGTTCCAGTTACCTATTGGAGTAATAAGTTTTTGCTTTATTTGTGTGCATTTTAGTTATGTTTTTTTTTCAATATTTGTACATACTAAGTGTAGTAATTAACAACATAACATTTGGAGACAATTTAATTTTCTTTTTGCAAAAAGAAAAATACTTCTCTAAAAGTTTTAGAAGTGCTTGAAAACTCCTTAAAACAAATTCCTGTGTAACATGAACCATGGCTATGGGTGGTCAACATGAATCAACATGGAATTATCACTGAAAACCTTGTTGCACTAACTGGAAATATAGTTGTCGTGATGATCATCTTGAAAGTCTTTATATGTCTACATTTTCTGAATGGATGATCATATTGTCAGTTGATTTTCACTAAAAGACTTTAAAAGGACATGTAGAAGGATTTACAAAGCCACTTGCCCAATTCCCAGGACATGCACAAATTTGGTTTGGGCAAGCTCAAGATTGCAAGGTACTTACCCATGGACAAATCAAAAAAATTAAGAGCGGGATGCTAGATACAAGAAATTGTATTTAACATCAGTAGTCAGGGTAAAATCCATGAACACTAGCTCCATACAAGCAATTTTACTGACAAGGGATCATGTTCAGTTATTAATCATTCGTGCTCTGCAAAAATTTTATATAAAGGTGATTTCACCATGGTACATATATCAATAACTTTATTTAACGTTTATATATAGTACATTCTTCTTCAACATATCTGGCAACACTTTCTTTTATTTATGCGTATGACATTTTGTAGTCCGTGTCAAGAGTAGTCTCACATTTTCTTGCAAAGACATGATAATCTGCTTTCTGTTTAAAGCAAATAAGGAATAAATATTTATATTTTAACTTTTCAGTTACATTTTAATCATGATATTTGTATGTATCCGGGATTCACTGACAAGTTAAGCTGTGGCAGTTTGTCAGGTTGCTGATTCCAAACCATCTGCTTTTCAAAGATTGTCTTGATGCCTGTTGCTGATTAATGGTTAATTTCGTTGGCATAATTGTTTGGAAATAAAATGCGTCTCTAACGAGTAACCAGCAAGTGTATTTTGTTCAAAATTTTATTGATGGTGCGAAAATGTATACCCACAAATGGTGTTTATGATCTATTTGTTTATGTGATAATAACAGGAGACTGATGCATACTTACTGCATCAAATATGGCTGCTATTACACAAATAGAAAAGCCTTTAAAAATACTTCATTAAAAGATCACACATGAAACATGGATCAAATGTGACAGAAAACTTGAAATCCTTTCAGATTTATACAATGATGCTGTTCTGCCATTAGTACAAGTAGAAAAATATTTATACGGCTGTAAAGACTGCCAAACAGAAGTTGACTAATCTTAAAATAAAGTGTCGTGGCATAGGAGCCTCTCACTGTTGGACAGATGATGCTGATGTGACATCAGATGTGGATGAAGATATTAAAACTAGAGATGCCATGAAACATTTTTTATCATTATATATGCAATGCACAGCATGGGACGAAATTTCCCGCAGGCTAATTAAAGCAAGAGAAGTTACGTACGATAAAGATTATTTTGAGTGACAGATTTGGGGATATGCAGAGCTATTTCTGGTGCAGAAAAGTTAAAAATGGTTTTAAAATATTTTAAAATACAAGATATATGAATTTCAGTAGAAAACAATATCGAATAACAGTAATTTTTATTGGGAATCATAATGAATAATTGGTAATTTAAGTGGAAAAATATAAACTAATGATATGGCAAGTAATACTCAAAGTTAATAAGTAGTTATTATGCTGGATTGATTCCCTAACCAGGTTGTGTTGGCTGTTGTGTTGTGACCTTTGATGGCAGAAATTTACACCCCTTGTAATGGCAAGTTAGCGTTTATATTTTAAGGGTGGGAGCTGTTAATAGTTTCTGAATTATGAATTAAGATCAAATACCCATGGGAAATGTACGGGATAATGTTTAGTGTATAAATGTATAAATGACTTGCCCTTTTTATGCTGAGAAAGTCATCCTATAAATACATATGGTCAGGGAAAGAAGATAAATGACAGCAACATTAACAGACATGAAGATAAATGATGACAACATTAATAGACATGAAGAAGATATATGGCACCAACATTAATAGACATGAAGTATGTGATCCAAACTTTTCTGTTCCTCTTCAGTTTTAATACATGTATAAATCTATATTTATATGTTAACGGCTGAAGTGAGCAATGCTGGACTCGCTTGTGCCTGTCTTTTTTTTTTTGTCTTTTTTTTTTGTGGTAGGGGGGTTATTTCACCAAGTTGAACACACCGATATGTAAATGTGCATTCCCAAATGAATTTTGACTGGTCCTTGTTTTGAGAAGGGCATGTGTCAGGTTTCAATCTGTACCAGGTTGTCAGCATGATACTTGTAACTTGTTTTTAGTATGTTATAAAATTGGATTAAAAGATCTGTTACTGACTTATTTTAAAACGGATTGGGGGGGAGGGAAGAAATGTGACATGTCATTGATATACCTCATATTTAATTCATTCATTGTTGTGTGATCAAACTTTGTAGCAATTGTGTCCTTGCAGTGGCCAGAAACCTTGGTGCTCTTTTTTTCTACATCACCTTTTTCAAGCACCAGTGGAGTGACATTTTTATTTTGAAGTCAGCCAATAACACTTTGTAATAATGGCCAGTCAGGATGATGTTGAATTTCAGTGTTATAATTTAGCACCGATCTTTCGAAAGAAACATTAACTTCAGAATGAAAATGGTTTTGTTCGGAAGATGAATTTTTAGCCTATTGTATGGTCTTAAAAATGTAATTGATCTCTAACAGTATAGAAAAGAAACTATATAAAATGTTTATTCTCTGCATAATCCTCCAAGCAGTGCACATAACATATGTCTATTCTAGCAGCACAAAGCTGTGCTGTGTATGAAAGCTACATGTATATTAGACGACAGGAGTTCTTGCTTTTTTAAATTGCATCTTTGCGAAAAAATGTGTTTATTACAGTGTACATGTAACACAAACAGATATTCATTGATTTTTATCAAACAGTTTTCAAATATATCACTTGATGCCAATTAAATAACTTGGGGTTCGGGTGTAAAATTAAATGTGGATTGATTCAGACTAAGCATGTGGGTATATCTTGTATGTATCCAAGGTGAATTCACGGATCTTCTACCAGTGGTTTTAGGATCAAGGTCAAAGACCATGACGGTTAATTGTTGTATTGCATTTATCTTTAAAATTGTTTAGGAATAACAGGAATGAGAAAAAGACTTCTCTTTGGATTCCTTTAAATACTTTTTACCCAGTAGAGAATCAGGACCTTGATGGAACTCCTGTTTAATATACCATAATGGATAAATTAGCCATTAAGAGATAATTATTAATATGGCACTTACTGTGAGAAATGTTCAAATTGGTTTTCAAACCCATCATTAAATACTAATGGGAAACTCAAACTGAAAACCAGTCACCATTTGCTTCATCACTTTGTTTCAGAACAAAGTTCTAAATGATGTTTCTTTATAATATAACATTAGTGTTTTTTGTCATCTGTAGGTTGTGTGGATGTCTGGGGATCAAAAGTGCTACGAGCTGGAGCAGGGAGTCATTTCCGTGTGCCTATTGTCACAGATGTCACCTGGGATGTCATTAAGAGTTATCTCCCTTCTTCATGCAGAGTATATCTTGCAGAAACAAGACGACCATCCCCAGGGCTTTTGAAAAAATTGCAAGGAGATGAAGAAAGTATTGAAAAATTTATGAGTGAAGAATCCGACTTCTCAGATGGGGAAGAGGGTCATATAACAGAATCAGAAGAAGAATTTGCGACCCACTCAGACTTGGACAATGAAACAACAGAAGATTCTGATATCGACTCGGATGAGGAAGAGGAAGACTCTGCCACAAAATTAAAACAGTATGAAAAAGCTCCATTATCTGTTTCAATGTACGATAAGATAGACTATACTACTGACCCTATAGCTATTGTGGTTGGGGATGAATCGGTTGGTGTTTCTCCAGAAGCTAGAAAGTTAGCTTTTCACTTTTATGGACAGTGCATAACAGTTCCAATAACTTCAGGTGTATATGGTTTGAATTCTTCAGTGACTGGAAGTATTGTTCTTTATGAAATAAACCGACAAATTAGTAGCAAACGAAATACTGGTATGGAGAAGCAAAGTGAACAAATACAACAAGCGAAACGAACTGAACAAATAAGTGAGAAACAAGCTTTACAAATAAATGAGACACCAACTAAACAAAGAGAACAAATAAGTGAGAAACAAGCTGTACAAGTAAGTCAGAAACCAACTAAACAAAGTGATCAAATAAGTGGAAAAGAAACTAAACAGTCAGTTAATGAGAAACCTAATAAAACATCAAAGGTTGACAAAAAAAATGTACAAACAAAGGAGAAAGAAACTAAAACCAAAATGAGGAAGAAGTAAGAATTTAGCAGGGTGCCTTTTTGTAAGTTTCACTCTCAATCTTAGATCTTGATATTAATTAAAATATCTTCAAACATTTGTTATTTTTCTATGCTTGTTATTTGCAATCCATGAAGTGTGGTGGATCATGTTGGGATGTCAGTTTCTCATAGTCTGCACATCTGTTAACAATTTTCTTCTTGCACAGAAATAACTTTCGTCATCTACAGTCAGCTGTTGGCAAACTTTGTAAATAGCATGCAGTTGGGTTAAGGGAGAAACCTCTTAGAGTTCAGGGTCATAGATCAAGGTCAAAGTGACCAAAGGGGCAGAAGTGGCAATTGCATAGCAACAATAGCATCACCAACCTGGCCAAAACTTTGGATGGCTTTCACATGGGATAAGGCAAAATGCAAATGATTTTGAGTCAAAAGTCACAGACCGCAGGAAGAAAAATGGTTTTTTCCTAATAACCATAGTTAAGATGGGTTCAAGCTTGTATTGAATTTTAGGTTAAAGTGACCTCCATTTGGACAGAATAGGGAGAAGTGAGAGCAGGACAGGAAAATGTGGTGTGTGTGTGTGTGTGTGTTTGGTTATCTTGTTGAAATGTGTCCTTTATTCCTACCAATTTTTAATTAGTGATTTAATCTAGGTACTACATTAATATATGTATTCGTCACTGTTGAACTGAACCATTCAAGTTAATCAGAAGCATTAAAGTTAATTGGCACAAGTCAAGTGCAAGGAAGGAAATATGGCACTATGCATGCCATATAGGGGCATCTAATTGAGGAAAGGTGGATTTTCTTAAAATGAACGCTTACCTTTTAGCTTAGTACACCAGTCCATTGATAGGATTCCAATTTATGGTTTAAATATCTGTTTACATACTCATAATAACGTGTGTTGATTGGATTTTGTGTGCTGCCTCTTTTCAAACTTTCACTTAAGTGACTTAATAAAACGACCATGACCTTACAGTGCTTCTTAAATTCCACAATGTAGCGTTGTTCTGAACATTTTTGACCTAACATGTTTTATTATTAGGCTAAATCTTTTATCACATAATATTTAGTCTTTACAAAGATTGTATATTTTCTTTAATTTATGTGCACATTGTATATTTTCTTTAATTTATGTGCACAACGCATTCATAAACAGTCTAGTGAAGAGGTTCTTCCAAGACACTGATGTCTGCCATTATAACTCCTTAGCAGCTTCATTTGTAGATTTAAACTGATTTTCTAAAGAAACTAATGCAGGAAATCTTGAAAATATATCTGTAGAAAGTGGTGCTTTCACTGATTCTATTTAAAAACATTGCTATTTACACATAGATGTTGTAACACAAGTTTGTAAATTTTTGTCATCAGATGATAACCTGCAGAAATTGGTCAGCAGTGTCTTGCAAGAGAAAGATTTAATGGCCATTCAGATATTAAAACACATGCCAGCAAATGTACACAAGTTTATTTTGTTGGTGCTGTTAAGGTCACATGCAGTACATTTTGCCCTGGGCTATAACACTAACTTCTTGGCTGAGTTGAGGTAGCATCTAATGTCTTCAATTACTGTCACTCAGTGTACATGTGGCAAAAATGACCAGGCAAAGTCATTTTCTCTGACTTACAGAAGAAGGCAAAGTTTGCATTTTTTTTCTACGATTTTTTTTTTTTTTTTTTTTTAGTTACCCATTTGTTTGTTAGCGTTACCCCTGATACAGTAAGGAATGGTCTTTTGATTTTAAAATCAATAGTTTATATGTTTATGTTCTTTTAACTCGATGAAAAATGGCTTGTGCAACAATAATTTTTGTTCAAGAGTAAGTTGCTTGAACAAACTTGTGTCTGGTTTACACCTGGGTAAGAAAAAAAAGCAATGAATTTGGGGTCAGAGTTCAGAGATCAAGGTCATTTTGAGTCTAATAAGAAAATAGTGGTTTTTGAGAATTAAGCTTTGTTCAAAACCACATTACAGGACCAAAGATCAAGGACATTGAAACCAGATGGTCACTACTGGTCTCGATCTTACCCTACCTGTGCCAACATAGATGACTAGTAAAAGAAGGGCAGGGATATGATGTCTACTTTGGAACAAGTTTTTTTTCAGTAGCGGCTGTAGAAAATGCATTGGCATGACCTAAGTATTATATTTTGGCAAGTTTTGTATTGGTGTTTAATATGGCTAAATGCATTTGTGCATATGCAACAGTATCTTTGAAATGTAACTAACAGATGATGCAGGAATACTACCAGCTTGGGTCATCTACCATGATGAGTCCTTGCGCAAGGCACTTTACATCAATGCCTCAGGGCTCAATTACCTATATGTGATTCTGTGCTGTCAAACATCAAACGAAGACATGTTCAGACTAACCAGCTTGTGCAGTTAAAAAAGATATGGCGCTGTCTTCACTTTACTGAAATTGACACTTTTGGCAAAACTGATTCTAAATCATAAGTGTAAATTGTATAAGATCAGGATCCATGGGCTTGCCCATAAACTAAGCCCTAGAATTCAGCCCACTAGACAAACCGATTAGTCTGTCCAAGGTTTTTGAATCGGCACCAGTATTTCTAAGATGTGTTGCCAGAACACGTGTTTTGGGTTCTTTCTATTTGCAATTTCCAAATTTTAGATTTTATTTTGTTAATTCCGTTTGTCAAATAAATGAAATAATAATATGTTGTAAGTTTTGTTTTGCTGTCATGTATGACATCATCTGAAATGGTCTTTTTACAGTTAACACTGGTTAAATCTTTTGGTTAACAATACTCACTCTCATATAGGTGTAGGAGGCGTATCTACTGTCTGTCAGCTCCAAAAGTAACCATCAGACAGTTAGAAGTAGACAAACGAAAAAAATTATTTAAAGCCCCATCAATACTGCATCAGGATGAAGTATCATATGCATAAGTGACACAAAATGATTCAGATGAAGTTGAACACTATATTATGGTAATATTTACAGTTGAATTACAAGTAACACCATATGATTGAGATCAAGTTGAACACCATATTACGACACCAAAATGCTTGATATTACAGACATTAACAGTTAAAAATTTGATTGCCATTTCTAAGTACATGTATATGATTCTGTTATATTGAAGGAATATAAAATATGTACCAGATTTTACCTTGTCCACTTTCTGAAGTAGTTCAGTAATTATTTAAATATCACAATCATTAACATTATGATGGCACATCTAAATTATAATATATATATATATATATATATATATATATATATATATATATATATATATATACACACTGCAAATATTGTAGAATTTATAATAACTCTCCGTTTGAAAATAAAATTTTAAAATCAATAAACCGTTCTGTTTGCCTGAATGGTTAGAGTGTCTGCCTCAAATGTGGGAGTTCGCAGGTTCAAACCCCAACTAAGTCATACCAAAGACTTATAAAAATGGTACAGTGTGACCCCGCTATAGCATGCTCTATTATATCATGAATTGGGATATAATACAGTTGTGGCGTGACTCCGAAATTTCATTTACATGTACTTTTCTAATACACAAAACTTACTTTCCTATCTTAAAAAGTATGAAAAGTAACATGTAAAAAGTTTATTATCATTTTTGGGGAAGAGAACTTGTATGAATTCTAATATAAGATGATCGTGGCACGGCTCCTGCAATTTCATATGCATGTATTATTCTCGAAAAAAAAAGTTTATTCTTCTTAAAAATACAAAAAAAATAACGTGTAAAAAGTTTATTCAGGGATCATTCAGGAAGCCGCAAACTAAATATAAAATGCACTGGAATTTATCTATTGTTAGATAAACAATTTCTTTGTTGATATTGACAGCAATGTTAACAGTGCATTGTTATATCATAATCCACTTATTTTGACATCTGGCCAGAGTATGGTATGCTGTGAGATCTCTGCATTTTTTTTTTTGAAACATTTCTGATAAGAGACATCAACCAGCCGAGGTACTATCTCATAATGGATCTTTTGGACGAAACAGTGTGAGATTATTGGCCACTTGCTAGTAAAATTCCTCTTCTTTTCACTTATATAATCAAATCCTTCAGAACACTCATATTTTCTGTAGTAATCCCTGTCAGAACAGAACGCCTTTGTATTCATTGTCTGTTGGCTCTTTTTTTTTTTAAATAAAATTTCTGACGCATGTGTGGAAGGCAACATCACTCAGAAATGTGACCAAAAAAAGAATTAAAAAAAACGAGATCTACTTGTTGGTCTCTTTATGCATCTGGGACTAGCTATAATCAACCTACTCTGAAGGAAAGAAAAGTGCTACAATTGACCAAACAATGGCTAATTCATTTTGTTTTTAAAATGTACCCAGAAAAAGTAGCTGTGCTGAAGCTTCAAAGGAAACTGATCACCTTTGAAGCACCGATTGTTCTGTATAAATACTAAGCAAATGAAAACAAACATTCAGCCTTTAGCGGTAACTTCAGTAACACATGCACCCTTCATCAAAACCTTCATCAAAGGAAGCTGACTAGTCTTCAACAAAAATAAACAATCTGTCATCAAAGGAAGTCAGCACCAAACTTAAAACAATGGAATTTGATAGATTATTGCATTTTCCAAAGTGACTAGAACACGTTTATTTTTGCAGGGGAAAAAAATATGCTTACGGTCGCTACCAGTGTTGGCATAAGACGCAAATAAATTCCAATCTTTTCAAACCACAGATATGGCTTTCAAGTTAAGTGGAGATGGGGTATCTTGTAAAAGATGTTTGTTAAACTTTTTAATTTGTTCCAGTTTTCATTTCCCTATTAATGGCCTCATCCCCTGGGTAGCCTAGGCAAGATGATACTGTCTCCAACTGACCAAAATCTAGGCTAATTTAAGTACACGTACATATAGCATGTAAACAGCTATAGCCATGTGCAACTTGTGACAATTATAGTGAATTGTTAAGTGACAATCGGATATAGATCAAAATGAGGACTACCATTTTTTTTTAATAAATACATGTTAATTGTTTTTTCAAATGGCATGTGAGTCATACATGAAGTTTATAACGTGATCTATATTCGAATTCATGGATGTGTTATATACAAGTACAGTACTTAACAGATTATGGATAGTACTACACAAATGCAAGTTGTCAATCTAAAATTGTTTTTCAGACTAGTTTGACTTCATTTAATCAAAAGCACATATTTTTGCTCCTGCTTTTATTACCCAACCACCGCCCGCCCGCCATATTTTCGGTAAATGCATCATTTTCTTCAGCTAACTGACTTGGTTGGATATAACACGGTTCGGTCTATAACACGGTCGGGTTATATGGACCCCAACTACCGTGTAATAGTGGGGTCGCAGTGTACTGACGACTGCCTCACATGGCACTCAAGAATTTTAAATCAGGAAAGTTAATGAGTTGCTTTGAAAAAATAACAATGTATTTCCCATAATCTGATTTTTAAACACAATGGTAGTGGAAAGGGTTAACATAACTTTAAAAATTAGAATGTGGAAGTATTTCACTGGATTGAAACCAGAAATGTGATAGCAGTATCATCCTGAACTGAGGCATAACTAACCCCTATCATAGATGTATAGACATGACTCCAGGTCAGAGAAAGAAAGACTCATAGTGACGAAAATAAATTCCTAAATTGATCTGTAAAATATCATGTGGTATTGAATCAATAATAAAAATTAAGTTATACCCAACAACAGAAAAAAAAAATTGTTCTTTGATCAGATGTTTTCATGCAAAAAAAGAATATTTTCTTGCCTATTCTTGAACATATACCATATATTGTGCTTTTTTTAACAAATCTGAACAAAAAAGAAAAAAGATTCAGTGAGATAGTTGATAGCTTGTCACGATGAGTTTAGAAAAGATAAATTTAATTTTAAATATGTCAAAAATATGAGTATTCAACACTAGAAGTATAATATGGAAAAAACAACTGATAAAATGGATAAACGAAGCACAAAATTTCAAGGATGTAAAGAGTGTGTAAAAGCGATGACCCTAAGCAGGTATTATAGTGGATAAAATATTATTAGATTGATAAAACAAGGTGAATGTGGAAAGAATGTAAATGCTGATTGTGTGTTCACAAAAGAACCAAACAACAAACTTAGTCTCGTAATCATATTTTAACTTTAAACAGTAGGTGTGTGTTAGCTGAAAGCATTATTCAACTCACATATATCAATGAGTGAAAAATGACAGTTAACTCATTTTCTAACAGGCTTTCAAACAGAGAAGAAACTAAACGATTTTTAAAAGAATTGCTAGAAAAGTTATTTTAGTACACGGTAAAATGAGGATATCTATCTCTCTATATAAATACCTTGACACAGTCACACTTAACTATTAAGCAACGGGTGGAATGTGGTCAAAGATAAAGTAAAGACGGTAGCGATAGGACAGTCAGAAGAGTAATCATAGGAAAGGCAGAAATAAGAGTGTCAGTGTACGTTTTCGTCCGATTCATACTCAGACCAATCCGGCTACCATAGAGGCGATGAGATAATGAAACCAGATTAGCTCTGAGAATCACTAGGTCCTACTTGTAGCTGACTAGTCCATTAGAATGCGATTTTGGAAAGCTCCTGCTTATGACATACCAAGTCAGGAGCTTCAGCAATTATTTATGGTAATTTGTTCCAAGTACCTATTGTATGTAGGAAAAACAGATTTGACGGATGAAATAACCAAAATTTATATGAGTACTTTTAATGAAGTTGTTGTTGTTGTTGTTGTAGGGTTTAACGCCATTTTTTAGCACAAGATGGGCTATACATGGCAGTCAGTACAAATGGTGGAGGAAGAACCCGGGAAACCCCGGAAAGAACTACCGACCCACGAAAAGCTACTGGCAAGCTTTCTCACATACCAACATTGGCCGAATCCGAGACTCGAACTCAAGCAGACAGAGGTGAGATGACAGTGATCCGTAACGGTGAGCGCTTTAGACCACTTGGGGCACCTTTAATGAAGTAAAACGTGAATTGATATAAATAATAAGAACGAAGATCAGAGATTTTGCTTTAGCGACAGTGTTATTATAATTGCCTATAGCAATTAAAGACAACGTTCCATTAGAATGATGAAAATGGAATTAACTCACTATGAACTTATATGGCAGAACACAATCTTTAAGCATCATGAGCAGCATTCATATGCATTAAAAGTTCATGTTTTTTTATGTTTCCTCACAAAATATGGACAAGAGAGAGTGAAACTATAAGCTGGGTGCTTTGTAAAATGTAATACTTGCATGTAGTTAAATCACGTCCTATTATGGGAGACTACACAGTGATAATGGGGCTTTTGGATTGCGGGTATTGTTATAGGTCATAGCCTACAATCCCCTATGACTGGATGATTACTAATGTCACCATCACTCGTGAGTGCATGCACCATAGATTAATAGACCAAAAATCATTGTCAGACAACAAAAACAACAACAACAACAAAATCTTAAAGTGAAATATAATGGTTTACTTTTATGCAAGACAATAACTGACAAAACCTCTAATATGACTACTTAATTTGCATGGTAAAGTTTTCAGTCGTGTCTGTTACTGATGGCCACTAAACTGCACAAAATTCTGCACTGTTGCGGAAATAAGATTTCGCCGCTTCATTGTGTGACAGTGAAATATTTTTTTCTCGTAGAGACTATATTTTATACTGTTAAATGATATTTTATGCCAACTTTCCAGAAAATATTTCGTAGTAAAGAATTACTGTTGTTTATACAGATAGCAAAATTCACAGATAAATGTGTATAATATTTTGAAAGAACTTATGGAGATATCTGATCATTGCGTTTTTCTGCCAAATGATAGGAATGTAAAAAACATTACAGAAAAAATTATATCATTGTTATTTTTCATGCATCATACGGATTTAAGAAAGAAGCCAGGCAGATTTTATATTCAGTTTAAAGTACAAATCAAGAACATATTGATAAATTACTCAATTCAGAAATTTCTTTGAACAGGAAAAATGTAAGTTAGGCCAATAAATTTAGACAAGACCCCAAAAACCAGTATACGACAATGTCACATTGTTTGAGAAAATTTTGCTAACAATTCCTGCCACATGTTTACATTTGACTTCTGATAGAATTCGTAAGTCAAAGTACTTTGGGTAATGTCAATACGTGTTATATAATATTACGACTTTAGACCGATTCTGAAACAAAGAAACTACCTGTCTGTGCCTTATCCATTGCGTCACAGTCAAGTTCGCCGTTAATTCAAAGAGAACCTGGTAGTGAGAAACTCTTGTTTGGTTTGCAATCAGCCAATGATGTCACCGGTCGGCTTAGGCATGGAGACCGTAAACCTGACATTATAATATATCAGTGCTATTGCCCCCGACAGTTTTCAAAGAGATCATGGGTATCCAATCAGAACAAAGATAGTAACATTTTGGGCAGATTTCTCACGCAGTCAGACATTATCCTGTTACATTCGTTTGGAAGAATCAGTACAGTTTTGGAAGTAACTAAAGAAACATCATGTACTCCGAGAGTAATTGTGCACTCGAAAAAAAGAGCGGGAAAGGGAGATCTAGGAAATTTGGACGAGATTTGGAACAAAGGCTTCTGAGGTAAAATATCTTCGCCCGAATCTGTCTCTCTTTCCTAACTAGGTGTCGTAAGATTTATATGTAATTATGTGTATTTAATTTAGTAGAAATTTAATCTTCTATGTATAGCTGAACTATCAACATGTCGTAAGGTAGCGTATAGCGAATTATTAATATTCAAGATTAATGTATGTAGTTGTTCGGATAGAATGGAAGTGGATGGTGTAATCTGCTACAATGTTGCATAGTGGTGCATAACTGAATTTAATCATGAGGAGTGTTAGAACTTGTACTTGTTTGTATTTGAATATATAGTTGTGGATTATGAAGAGTTAGGCATTGTTGGCCTTGTGCACGTACAATTAGTCATTTTATATTTGTATGTCTTTTATAATTTGTAACGTAGGAAATGCGTAGGAATAGTGTTGATGTTGATAGTTTACTTTATCGATAATTTGGGATCAGTGTGTATGTATCAGAAGTCGTGATATTTTTGTTGTTGTTATAGCCTATATTAAAGAATAAGCGTGTGTGGAATATTTAGATGTGAATGTGTGAGCTGACCTGATGTTTTAATTGCCATTATGCTGATGAAAGGTCTGTGAGAGTGTATTAATTATCATGTGATTGAGCAAGGAGACCTAATTGTGCGTCCCTTCTAATCCACAGGAAGCTTTCCGGGTGGGATAGCACGTCACCCGAAGATTAGAGACAGAGAAGATACGGAGAGCAATGGAGAATAGGCAGTTGTGCGAAGGAGCAAGGCCGTGAGAATAGGCAGTTGTGAGAAGGCGCAGGGCCGAAGAACGGAAACAAGGGTACCAGAAGTACCGACAAGGCGGAAGTTGCAAATGAGTAACATAGAAGGGACACAGGAAGGAACCACTCTCACCTTTAATTTCGTGTGATGAAATAACTGGTACTTTAAATAGGTCTTTGTGCTGATTGAAGGAAATTGCATTGCAAAATTGTCTTGTAATTGTTGAATACCGTGATAGAGTTTATTAAAATGTTACACCTTTCACCTTCTCATTTTTTTTATACTTTATACACCTAGACCGTCGGCCTTGCTGACTGGGGGGCTCGGAGCTATTTAATTTTTAATTGTCCGTCCTTCTCCGGCGATAGTAACAATACCGTAGGGGGGCACGTGACAGATAATATGCAAGAAAAATGTAAGGCGCTAACTTCAAGTACATGTAATGGAATGGATGAAGATGACTTCGACACCATTGAAATACCACGCGAATATAGCATCAGTAAAGATCACCAAACGTAATTCAGTTAGATCAATCTACTTTGGTATTAAAGTATAGAATCATCAAATAATATTTTCGTAAATATGTGAAATTGATAGCAGAGAAAACGTCTGTCCAAATGGTGCAGTCTAAGGAGTTTTGCAATAAGTTGTTCACGTGTAAATGACACAGAAACTATGGCGTCGATATGCAACCCGTGAAGATCATTTGATATCATCTGATGTCATTGTACAAGCGGCGGTCATATACTCGTTGGTATAATATTTTTTGATAGATCACTGTGTAATCAGCGTGTGGTGATTTGCTCGTCTATTGAAACTGAAATTTGTTTTATTAAAGACAACAATCTATGTGACATGGTTCTCGGTAATCCTGGTGAAGAAAAAAAAAGTTGTTGAAGAAGCAAACTATTTTCTAAAGCGAAAAGCATTTGATAACAAATGGTCGTACAGTCGAATACTATCCACTGCAAGTTGTTGTAAGATCATAGATATCTGATGAGGAACACATACGCCAGAGGTGATGTATCGGGTCGGTCTTAAGACAATTGGACCGATTTGGCTCAATCGGGCCCCGCGCTCACCCCCGTGCGTTAGTAATTTTTATAAATATAGCCACAGTATAGAGATAAAGTTATTTTAAAGCGATGAAGACAATATTAAGTTCAATATCATGTAAAACTTGTTTAAAAGTTTATTTCCAAATGCTGTGCTTACAAGGGCCCCCTCGTGTAAATCTGCAAAAATGATCAGATCGGGCCCCGCATTTGCCTGTGCTCGATATGTACGCTGTTAATGGAAAACATAGATGATAGTATTGATAAAAATGCTGATGTTTCTTTCTATCAGAGCAATACAGTTTGTAAATATATAAGAAGTTCAACTGCACTAAGACGCAATAATTGTAAAGGCTCATGCACAAGGATATATGAACTGCGTGGCTCATTTTGTCATATGAATATTGTAAATCGCATATGCTGGTGAACATTTATTTATCTTTTAGTTGTGTCGTAATTTCCGAAATAATCGTAATATCATACTACAGACAACCATTTTCAAACTCATAATCAGAATTTGCACCTTTTATACCACTGGTTCTGTTGCTAAGGTAACAGAACACGCCAAATCCAGAGGAAGAACGAGAGAGAGAGAGAGAGAGAGAGAGAGAGAGAGAGAGAGAGAGAGAGAGAGAGAGAGAGCTTGGACAATGATCTGTAGGAATCTCAACGTCAAGTAGTATTCTGAATTTCTTTTCATGTATTGTAAATAGAATAGCTTCAGATACTGTGTTTTGTGCATTAACAGCTACTGATCTCAACTTTCGCAACCTTTCATTTACGATACCTTGTTAAATCCTGTTTGTCTAACAGACATATGATATCCATGAATGACAGTGCATCATCAAGCATTGTAGTCATTTCAATTTTGAAAATTCGTATCTACCATAAGACTTTGTTACGTCTTTAACCAACATTCTAGCCAAATTATTAACAACAGTGTCGTTAGGAGCTAATTACATCTATCTTTAAACTGAACTACATGAAAAGCAATCAGGTACAATGACGACACTCCATCCTTATATAAACCCTATCACTTGCAGTGTGTATTCAGTTTAGTAGTATTAGGAGTGTGTACACTACCATGTGTTGGCGCCTCGGATGCGGGAGGTCGCGGGCTCAAAGCCCGGCCGAGTCATGCCAAAGACTTATATAACTGTACTAACAGCGGCATGATGACCCAGTGCTAGACATCACTATAAACTGCCACACTGCAGAAATATTAGAGATATGACTGAAACATTTTTTAAAGTTACATTAAAAATCCAAATCACACACACTATGTGTTGGGTTAAGATGTTTAACATCTTGCGGTGTAAATTTACTTGGTTAGTGAAAATCAATGTTTATGTTTTCTATGCATTACTACAGGAAGATTAGTATTAGAGTCAGTACGAATAGGAAAATAGAGAATAAAAGTTTCATTTAAATAACTGAAGTACATATTTTACCAAATCTTATTCACTCATCCCTTGATCTAGCTTGTATTGTTCTTTTGATTCTTTTGTAATACTTCCATTGATTTTCGTACCCAATTCCTTCCTCATATAAACCGTTTTAGATCGAATGATCCTACCACATGATTGCTTTCAGCAAGCGCTATACTGCTACCGCTAGCTAATTCTCCTCCAACCAATACTACTGATATTGGCATCTTATATTTAATGGAACCCCCTCCCCACCCCAGCCCCACCCCTAACTCAGAATAATACTGCTGCTCTATTTCATTTTACATCTAGATGAATGAGGTCCTTCTAAGTATTCCGATTCAAACATAACACTACTTACGCTTGCGTAAGTACATTTATGGGTGGTGTAATGAGGTCGGGTCTAATTTTGACCTTACTCTGTTATGATAATGAGCTGAGCCCGATAGAGCCAACTGAATTGCCCCGTAGCGGTCACATGGGTTTCATTGGCCAATCAGTGTCGGGGCTTGCAGCTGCGCACAGATAAGTGAATTGTAAGTGGCGTCACTTTCAACTGAACTGCAGAGGAGCAGTGACGCAATCCTTGTTTTGAAAAAAATAATTTTGTGGAATTTAAGTCCCACCTCCACCCCTACACAGCCTTCTTTAAATTTAAATAATAATTAAAGGTGTTTATGTCTTTGTGTGGATATGGATATCAATATTACATAGAGATATATTGCACTGTAATGCATGATGCTAGGGTGATATTGTAATGCATCGAATTTCATGAACAATGCTGAATTTTGTTACTGTCGATCAATGTAATCTCCTGGCTGAATAGTCAATCGCTCTTCCTCACTGTGTATTTTATTATTGATTTTTCATTGTGATATTTATATTGTGCTCATGAATGGTTTTACTATGTCTATAATTACATGTATTTCTATCTTTGTGTGCGTATCATGAACAATGCTGAATTTTGTTACTGTCGATTAATGTAATCTCCTGGCTGAATAGAATATCATTCTTCATCTTGTGTATTTCATTATTGATCTTTCATACTTGTAATTATATTGTGCATAGAGAAGCTATGCCATTAGAGCAGTTACTTTGATAGGCATTTCTATACCTTTTGACTTGAATTATGTTATATCTATATCTATATATATATATATATATATATATATATATATATATATATATATATATACTCTAACAACGCTCACCTTGCAGTGGCATTCTTGATTCAATTATCTGTCTCCTCAGTCTTGCTGTCACTCGGGCTAGAAACAAACACCTAACCATAAATGCATTATTTTCTTCAAGATAGTATGCACGTGTTTCTTTTGTACTGTAAATTGCAATTTCAAATGTTTACATCTAATCCAATGCAAAAATCGACATAGAAACCCAGTGATCATAATCTTGCAGTTGCTTGAAAGTTAATGAAAACTGTGTATGATTTTCTTCTATTTGAACAATCTACTGCAAAACGCGATGGAGAATTGCTGAATCTATATACGGCAATTACTTTTTGAGGCGTAATTTCAGATTTAGAAAGTCTGACAGCTCTTCCTTATTTGTGTATATAATTTAAATAATATGGTTGTTTCCTTTCAAGAGTCAAATGGTATCTTTATCGTTTACTTCTATTTCAGACCCATCTGATACAATGGGACAATCGTAGAGCTATGTGCATGCACTCATAAATCGAACGAACGCTTTTTATTTATCTTTCAGTGTTTTAATTCAATTAAACAATGCAATATTATTTGTTTACAGCATGTTCTGTGTTTATTCATGTTTTGACTCTTTGAATTGATACATTTAATGCGAGAGTTACTTTATCTATTTCAGTTCTGAAAGCATGTGTTTCTGACGTAAACATTTGTGTTATGTTTTTTTAATTCTTTTCTCATTCATTAAACGTTTCATGTAATTCGATAGTACTACAAGATACGTATTTTTAACCACTTCTTAAGGGGCACCCACCTTCTGCTTAGATAAACGCAACATAAAACCTTAAGGTAAATGAAGTTCATAGGCTAAATATGGATCTTAACCAGGAGCAGTTTAACGCCTACGTTGTAGAATCACACACAAACAGAAGCAGTAGTATGAACAAAAAAGCTGCCTTTGCCCGACTGGCCCTCTTTGTGGCCCTTCCACCCGTCCTCGACTCTACCACATGACAATTTACCTCACACGCGAACGTTGCCTTTTGATCACTTTTAATTTTGTCCCTCGGGGGTGTAAGCACACACGTGACGTCACATGATCCAGGAAGGACCACAAAGGGCTCCATTCGTTTTCAAAAATACCAGCCTATGATACTTCTTTGTTGTGATTATAGAAAGTTAAATCCAGTAGAGGGATGTACTTATTCAGTCAAGCATATGACAGCGATCAATAAACACACACTGAGAGCTAATGTGTTTTCGATCGATAAGCACATCCATCTGCGTGAAGATTATTTGATTTTCTCTGTGATTGCAACTAATACAATTTACTGATCGTAGTGAGACTGCGAGCCTCGGTGCAACGAATGAATGTACTGTGTTTTTGATCAAAACTGCCCACAGACAGGCTTGTATTATTATATCAACAAAAAGCTCTTTATTGATTTTCTTCACAGCAATGATTTTGTACTAACAAAAAAGTTGAGTTGTAAATATTTCAGTATTAAAGAAATGCTTCTGGTGGTTTATGTAGAAATGTCAAACAATAGCTAGGCCATTGATTCACAAAGTATAGCGATGGAATTTACAGGAGTCTAGTAGTGGCGTAAACCAGTCATATTAATGGAATGTTAAAAATGTGACCGATAAACTGAAATTGCTGTTTCGTTTGAATCCATCATATAGGATTATCAAAGCGCAGAAGTTGTTATACGAATTCTCCGAAACAAATTCAGAACACATTGATAAGTTAGTGAATCTGGGAATGTACTTAGAAATAAAACTAAATAAATTGGGGCAGATATTTTATGCGAATAAAACTAAAGTGAATCTGCAGAATATCATGTATGAAAGAGTACTTCCTCACTTGTCCTGTGGGTAGAGGGCCAAGGGGACAAAAACTACATTTTGATATCACTTAAGCAGATACACTTATTGTTATAAAAGAACACATGAAACGGTTTATATGTTATATAATATACTGATATTCGTGTGT
>JAECUM010026425.1:0-20985 GCA_016617855.1 Megalonaias nervosa
TGTATTAGTCCACATCTTTTTGTAAATTTTACTGTGTAATTGAATTCAGTAGAACTCAGAAGAATTTATTCATGTAAGCACATCATGATTGTGGTGTTTATACATTTATATAAAGTGTGATCATTGTACATCAAAGCATACATTTACAAATTAATGCTCCAAATGAGACAACACATACATACACATGGATTATAATCGTGAGATAACAAAGGATGGTTCATATTTTGAGATGTAACAAATACACCAACAAAATTAGAGTTTATGAGAACCGTCTTATTTCCTTATATTTACTTAGCCCAAATACAAATTATTTCCTAATATGAAACTAAAACATTTAACACATTTAAACATATTCCGACCATTCTGGAAACAACATACCGAATTTAATTTAGTTGTAAAATAAAGACAGTAAATTGTAAAATAGTTCTTTATTTTTAGCATGTGATTTGAATAAAAAGGTATCTTTCTCAAATTTTCTAACTACCACACTGTCATTATACAATTTTGTACCTACTTGCTGTACCCTGGTTGTGTGTGTGTGTGTGTATATATATATATATATATATATATATATATATATATATATAGTTTCGTGGACATGTACAGTTAAATTAATACCATCCAGTGTTTGTGTAGGGGAATGCGTACATCACAAGCGCACTCGTAAATTTAAATCAATACCATCTCATGTATGGTTACGAGTAACATTGTACAGTGTTTTAATCACGAGCATCCAGGTAGTGGTGCAAGTACAGCACGAGCGCACGTGCAAATTTTTTTAATTGATACCATCTCGTGTGAGGCACAGAAGGTACGAGAAAACATACATAGGATACTTGGATAATTAACACAGTACGATCTTTACTTACATAATAGATGAATATAACCTCACTAACAGAGATACGGACCCTTGGTGGTGAAACGCGATGAGGATAGACGGCACAACAGAACGATATCTGAATGTGTGTCAGGTCAAGCTAACTCCTAAAGAAAATCAATAAAAAAAAACACACAGCAATAGAATACATGTGATAGCTACCTAATGAACACACATTCTTCTAGACATGAGTGTGTGTGATTTGGATTTTTAAAGTAGCTTTAACAATTTTTCAGCCATATCGCTACGTTGTCTGCAGTGTGGCAGTTTAGAGCGATGTCTAGCACTGGTGCATCATGCCGCAGACATGTAGCATGATGTCCCACCCAGTCACATTATCCTGACACCAGGCCGACCAGTCCTAACACTAACCTCTTAATACTGAGCGCGTAGCGAGACAACTGTTAGTGCCATTTTTATAAGTCTTTGGAATGAATCGTCCTGGGTTCGAACCCGCGACCTCGCGCGTCCGAAGCGGACGCTCTAACCACTTAGGCCACCTAGAAATGAGACAGTTATATATCCTGGGTTAACAATTAATAGGTTTCTAGGGGATAAATCATTTCCAAGCATGTTTAACACACGTAAGAAATGAAAAACAAAATCATTTTGAGTTATGAATTTCAGCAGTTTCATACACATGCAATAACATCCTTTCTATCCTTCTATAAACAAATTTTAAACTGCCAAAAAAATACCACAACAAAGACAAACAGATAGTCCAAAATCAGTTCATCAAAGACAAATATCGTCTGTTTTGTGGTCTGATTTCTGAGCGAAAAGTTGGTTGTTTGTATCTCAGCAGGCATGATTGTCAAACAAATTTTGATTGACCTAAAAACACGAATGCTAATTTCATATGGGAGTATTGTATCACTATACTTTAGATATTTAAAGTTAAATAACTATGTGGAGTAAGGTTTGGAACATTACATGGCGTTGTTCTGGGTAATATTCGCAAGAGAAAAATATTTGTTGTGTACTTTCTTCAGTTAATCATCAATACAAAGGTAATCCAATTAAATACTTTTTAAATGATTATTCATTAATTGAGATGCAATTTGTATTAAGTCAAGGAGGAAAACATTGATATTTCCTTCTACCAAAAACAGTGTCTTGGAATATGATTGTCACGATTGTTAAATGACCCTTTTATTAATGGAGTCGCTTTGAAGAGTCTTGATAGATAATGTGTTTCTTTGTCGGATGCCTGAAGGAAGAAAAAGTTGCAGTAAAAACTCTTATTCCAGCTTGTATTGATTGGAAACTATTTACGTCGTAAGCTATGTCACTAACGACTGGTGCAATCGGAGATATTATAATTAAAGAAGCCTTGAACCAGTTGCCATTTTGCATAGAAATATAAGTTGGTGTTTTTGTAACCTGGATCCATGACTTTCCAGTCTTATTTTTCTCGACATAAAACTTCAATAATTACTAATTTTTTGTGTTGGTTACGATTCTGGCTGCCTTATTATTAACATTTTTGAGCTCACCTTTATCAAATAATGTATTGTCTTAAATTGACAAAGTTTGACAATTTTAAAATATGCTAATGCCAAAACAATTTATTGTTGTGTATTAGGATGTTTTTGTTGTCCTTTTGTATCCATAAAATCCCTTAAATTTTATATTGTCTCATAAAATTAAAAACGACAAGTGATATTTAGCTGTTACTGGGTCATTTGTAGTCATCAGAATGGCTTATACTAAAGTAGAACAAATACAGGGAAAATGTATATACTTATATACTTTGTTGTTTCTTTTTTATTTATACCTCACCAAGTAAAATTGGAAACATAAATCAATGAAATAAATACAAGTTACGAAGCAAATGGAATTCTGAAACTTTCCCTTGGACGAGGAGGAGGTAATTCGGCGACGTCCTCTCAAGAGTAGTGTACTACACGTGTGTAAAGCTATGTACCCGTAGTGTATGCCGTTTACCACATTTGTGCCATCCCCCCAATGTATGTGGAAAACACATCATATGAGTCAAATAAAAATGCAGTTTTTCAAAACATCTAGACCCCGAGGTCATGTTTTCGTCTAAAATCAAATAAAATTCTCTATAAAGTAAGTGTATAAATGTTTTCCCTGAGGTGGACCTCCTAATGTATGTGGATTTACAAGGTCCTCCCAATGTAGCTAATGCGTGTGTGTGTGTGTGTGTGTGTGTGTGTGTGTGTGTGTGTGTGTGTGACAAACACCAGTAACAAGCCACATGCGGTGGTGGAACCCTTAAGACCTCTCTTATCTCCGATTCACTATTGAGTAACAGAAGCTCCTACAATTTTTGGGACCAACCAGGCAGGCGGAGGTGGTCCAAAATAACAGTTTAACCCTCTAAATGTTTGGGCCCACCCCGGATAGTGTAGAGTGGTGACTGAATCAGACTGGGGTTGTCTTGGGTCTTACACCGTTATAAATTAATGATTTCTTACTTATTTGCTGCTTTCAATGAAACACTTATCCATAAAATGGGGTCTTACCACCATGTGCTTATAATAATATTTATTTAACCACACCACATATTTATCTTAGATGACCTAAACATTGGATTATGTTACAAGATACAGCTTTGTGTTACAACCATGTTTCAAGATACAGCTTTGCGTTACAATGTTGTGAACAGAACGTTATCTAAAAATTGCGAAATTTGTGGAACAACAAAGATAAATAAAATGCAGATCTTCACCTTTGCTGTAATAATTTGATTTCCACTTATTAATTAACCACTATGAGCATAGTGCAGCAATAACGCACTTTATTTGCATCTATACTCTTCAGATTATATCTCCAGTTTCGCCATGATCGAGGGTTTGCTCATCACAAGTGCCTGTTTTCTTCCTTAAAAACAAACTGAGAGAATATATGGACCATCAAGAGTAGCTTATTTTTTCTAAAGACTGAAATGCATTTATGAATTTTCACAATGGTTTATTTAAGAAAATTGTCAGGATCATGTTATGTTTAGCGACACTCAATCATGACCTCAAATACATTAAGAATAGGTTAGTTATTAAATTAATTTATTGTATAATTAGTTTCTGAAAATCTATTTTTTAAAATGTTAAGTAGTTCACAAATAACATCCAGCTGCATTTGACAGATATGGCCTGTTCTGCATTTGATGACCAGCCTCAGTTTGTATAAATGCGCGTTCGATCACCTAACTCTTGAATCTGTGGTCGGATTAGAGAG
Organism: Megalonaias nervosa; assembly: GCA_016617855.1. Lineage (NCBI taxonomy): Eukaryota > Metazoa > Mollusca > Bivalvia > Unionida > Unionidae > Megalonaias > Megalonaias nervosa. The sequence goes on from JAECUM010026425.1 coordinate 4,082, forward strand.
ATAGTATAATCAAACTCAAGGTTCACTAAAGTTACGTCATCAAGCAAATGTGGTTGGCTCATCAGGACACTTGTGACTCCTTTGGTTAACAAGTTATAAGATTTTTTCATTTACGCTGGTTGATATTGTTAATTCAGAAATGGAACGTCTGTTAAAGTACACACATTGGATTTACCGTCTGGATAATATGTATCAAAAAGGTTTAAATTCTAAGATTATATTTAAATTTCATTAATTAACTACATTTGGTCACTTCTGTTTTTGTGTTGTTTTTAAAAGTTTTATTCAATATTTACATTATCAATTATCGCTACTGAGACACCCATTAGTGAAGTATGCAATTGCAAGTTGATGTGGTCACGCACACTCGATGACTGTGTGCCTTTGGCAACTTAACATACACTGAAAATGAAATAATTCTGATCACAATGAATTTTTATTTATTGCATGCTAAAGTCGATGTATAATTCGACATTGTACAGAGAACAAAATATACAAGCTAAACACCATTTGTATATAAAATACCCCAGGTCAAATCTAAAGAAACCAGTACTAATTTCACATTTCACTCAGGATAGGAAAAAGGATAACAAGATATCATTAGTGTTGTTTTGGGTTTAATGCCATTTTTCTGCACATGATAGGCTATATATGGCGGCCAATATATCTGGTGGAAGAAGAACCCAGACAAGTTTTCTGAAATACGCGATTTTGCATAGCCCGACCTGGCACGGATGAGATGTCAGTCATCAGTAAAGGCGAACACCCTAGACCACTCGGTGACCAAATAAATTGATAGCTTGCGTTTGCAATACCACCGCAAATGGTGCATAGTTAACATGGAATATAGCTAATAGTTTTGAAGCAAATATCCCTGGTAACAGGGTCAATAAATTTGTCGTGTAATGTTTCTCAAAAAATACAAAGTCAGTATGATGTATTCCTTTAATCTTGGGTTGTAACATAAAAATTATTAAGTTCTTATCACTAAATACTCTTCGTAGAGACTTTGCCAAAAGTAGATCTGGGGTTATTTTTGGTGAAGTCTTTAAAGACTTCCATGCAATTTACTTAGAATTTGGGAGCATAGAAGGTTAGTGTATATTTATTTAAACCTAGGTTTGAGTTGAAGCATCGTTGTAGCAAACCCATGCTGTATCCCCAGAAATATTTATTGTCAATAAGTAATATTTGAATATATTGGATTCTTAATGTGGATATATTATATTCTACATTGGTATTATTTTAAGACCACCATCTTTAAGAGGGTTTACAAATTACCTCCTGTAACGAGCTCAAAATCTCAGTTCCATAAAATGGGAAACTACTTCCATTTATCAAAATAATGTAATGTTTAGGCAAATTCATCACGGTTTCAGTGTATTAAATTGTACTGCATGCTACAATTTTACGATAAGAGATTTCGAAACCAGGGATAATTTTATGTTTTTCCTCAGCAATAAAATATTTTTAAGTTTCACGTGATTTTTATTCCAATAGGTCATCGTTGATAAAGCCATTTCGGAAAACAAACCCTACCATGCCATGACTGCAAAGCCATGCTATAACAAATGGATGGTCACAACGACTTTTCCATTTTCCTATTTTATTTCAGTAAAAACAAAATTTAGTTTTGCTCCAGCTGCTTTGCAATGCCACTTGCGATCAAACTTCTTATATTTAGATACGTTTATCAATGCAACAAAAACCGGTACAATCATCTGAATGCAATGAAAGTTTAGATATCAATGTTGCATCTGAAACTTTGTATACCAATTATTTCCTTTCCGAAAACATTTTAGCTCGATGGGTTCATATACTAACACACTAATACCTGGGAAAGACTACTTCACTGACATACACTCCTTGAAATTGACAAGGATTCTGATATAACATTATTCACTTTGACTGCGTTTTATGAATCATGTATGAAATCCGAATGACGAAATCCGTACATGAAATTGCAGTTGATTCTACTGAATACATGCAGCCTGTTTTTTGCTGTTTGAGGTTCCTGTTTATGCATTCTTGACTGGGCTTTTTCATTACTTTGATAAATATATACTGAAGGGACAGTTTTTAAAATCTATTCATTCTGATGGGGGGGGGGGGAGAAAGAGGAAGAGCTAGAAGGAGAGAAAAGGAAGAGAAGAATTAAAAATAAAATTGATATCATTTTCATTTAAGACAAAATTAGACGTCATTAGACGTTTTTTGGTGAAATCCCCAAGGTATAATTAGCATCCATTCAGGACGGAGTAGTAACAATAAGATTCTGAAGACGGTCATCGTGGTAGCGATATTGGATGTACGACTGGCACCATATTTTTTAGGACCAGCTAGGTAACACAGAAAATCTACTGGTGAAAAAACCATGTTATTATAGCCATACATTTGAGATTAGTAGACATAAGAGCATTTTCAAGACAGTTAACATTGTGGCCATAGCGAGGATTAGTCATTTTCATACAGGACCAGCAATGCTCCATAAGAACTCTCCTGATGATAACACCATGTCAAAATGACTTTCCATTTCAGAGGAGTAGCAAAAACATTTAAGTTTCGGATCAACAACACATTATAAGACGTCTGTTAGCGAAAACACCATGCTGATATGAACATTCATTCAGGAGAACCTGTGATGACAAGATTTGCAAGTTGACCGGTGTGGCAGCCATATTAGACCGGAACCATTTTCAGTTCGAGCCAACTAAACGTCTTTATAAGTCTTTTGGTGAAAACTCCGTGTCAATATGACTTTCCGCTGAGAAGGGGTAGATAAACAGAATTTTCAAGTTGGCGGCTCTGCTGGCCATATTGGACATTAGATCGGCACAATTTACATTTAGACCCAACTAGATATCATAAGAAGTTTTTAAACCGCTTTTAGCAACAAGAAGAAGACGAAGAAGAACAAAAATAATAACAGGAAGAACAACAACAACAACAGCAATAATAATAATAATAATAATAATAATAATAATAATAATAATAATAATAATAATAATTATGATGATTCCCCAAGGTTTTTTAACTTGTTGCAAACTAATTTTCATTATGGTAATTCATTATAACATACTTAATAGTATTACTGTAGTAACATTTAGAATAGGCTATATGAAATTGTTAATTAAATGCACAGTATATTACATAATTCCACAGGGGTCGGGGTGGTCGTGTGGTCTAAGGCGCTCGTCTTCACAGATGACTGACAAATCACCTCTGTCCGCGTGGGTTCGTGTCTGAAACTCGGCCAACCTGGGTATGTGAGAAACCTGCTAGTAGTTTCCTGTGGTTCAGAGGTTCTTACCGAAGTTTTCTCGAGCCCTTCCTCCACCAGGTATACTGGTAGCCATGTGTAGCCTATCATTACTGAACAATAGCCTTAAGCCCACAAGAACAGCAGCAGGAACGACGTAATATTACACATATATTGAAATGTGAAATACAAGATACGCAGTAGAATATATAACAGTACAGCTATATATCAGATAATTAAAATCCAAACATCACCACATTTAACAAAGGGACACTGTGCAAAACACTTGCATTTCATAAAGTATTGTCTAATAATACATATTTGTTTATATATGACTTTACTAATACAAATAGATTTAATATCAGTGCTAAAAATGAGCACTTCTTTAAATTTGGGGTTTGTTTTAAAGTGTTTTCACATTTACCCCTGCATAAAATAGTACTAATTTTGAATATATGCTGAAACATTTAATAAAAATGGTTGAAAATGCTGAAGCTACGACTGTTTAAATTTGTGTCTGACATATATATATATATATATATATATATATATATATATATATATATATATATATATATATATATATATACATATATATATATATATATATATATATATATATATATATTGGTAGTCAACTGGGTGAAGGACGTAAGACTTGAATGCCTGCGAGGCATTCGGTATGCCTGGAATTGCATTTTACTTTACACCATGGTCGATGATTCAGCAGATGTTACAATTGGACTAGCATCTGGTAATATGCTAATTTACATGTACATGTAATATTCCGTTTACTATCATGCACTAGTTTAACTGATGATATCTCGTTCAGTATAGCATTAAGAGTGCCAAGAATCAAACTTACAAATTGTATATAGTTATTTAAGGGTTGTAGAGCACTAACTGATTAATAAAAGACAATTCATTACCACCAAACATCTCCACACCACATTGATTGATTACATCCCATAAGTGAAAGCCACCATACATATTTGAAATAAAAATAGATAAAGACCTATGGTACAACTAGCTCTCCAGCACCAGAATTGTGTGCAATTATAATTAGTGACAGCTTCTCACAGACTGGTGATTGTCGAATAGTGACCGCTGCCCAGAGACTCATCCTCAGTCAATGACTGGTTAGGCAACTCAGATAGGTAGGAAGACCCTTCCCCAGATCTGACAGACCGCGAATGAAGCTCTCTAGTTACCGGGTGGCTCGATCCCATTACCGAAAATGGACAAAGTGCCTTGAGAGGGTGTTACTGCATCATCAACGGGGATGGGGATGGCGTGACTCACTTTCAGCCTGCACCTTGCTGTGGATGCAAAGATGATGGTGCTCCTCCTTTACTAAGAGAGAGGGCATGACTCACCCTCTATATATCTGAATGTAGAGGGTGGTGCTCCTTCCTCACATTAGAGGTACAATTCACTCTTTGTCCTAGTGGAAAAGAGAGGGTTCTGCACCTCCCTTACGGAACAGTGCAATTCACTCCCTATGGCTTGGAAAAAGGACGTTCTGAAATTTCCAGTCACTCTATGGGAGGATGAATTCTCATCAGATGGTCAAGATGTTTGTCCTAAACATACTGCTCTAAGTATCTTTCATTACAGTTGGTACAATATTCAACCAGATTCTATTGGAATTTTATTAATTCTTAATGTTTATTATCATGCAACTTTCAGTACCATATGTTTGGGTCTATCAGAATTAATTGGTTCATTATCAGAATCACACTTTTGGCTTCGGCATTACAGTATCAAGGGCAGTTTTATTGTCTATACAGTGCAAGCTTATGAATTTAACAAAAATGTAAAAATGGGATATAGCGACAGATTAAGCGCTTTTATTGGAAATAAAACCTACAATGAGCTTATAACCTAAGGACTAAAATCAAAGTCAATGAAATGAATGTGAAACTTAGTGTGAGCTTATATGTTGAGAAAAAATCAAAGTCAGTGAAGTGAATGTGAAACCTACAATGAGCCTATACTCTGAGGTAACAATCAAAATTGACGAAGAGAATATGAATCATACAGTGTGCCTATAATCAGATGATAAACCTGCAATCAGCCAATAATCAGAGGACAAAAATCAAAGTCAACGAAACGAATGAGAAACCAACAATGAGCATATTCTCTGAGTCAATGAAAAGAATATGAATCATACAGTGTGCCTATAATCAGAGGAAAAAAAATCAAAGTCCATTAAGTGAATGTGAACCCTACAATGAACTTGTAGTCAGAGGGATTAAATTAAACTGAACGAAGAGAGAATAATAAAGTCATTTCATAGCTTTGCCTACGAATTATGTCGGGCAGTTTACCAACTAGTGTTTAGTAACAATTAAACTATTGAAGAATAATTAACATAAGCTTCAAACAGCAATTAGTTAACTTTCAACAACATATAGATATATAACTACTTAATAAATTCATTCCTCCTGTTTTCATTCAATAAATGTTCACAGTTAGTAAAGCAAAGATGAAGACTAGTTTGTGAACTATTAAGCTATACGCCAAATACTGGAAAGAGATCAGAATATTTCTTGATGCACATGCTTCACATGGCTATACGACAACAGTTACGTTTCCATTGAACCTATTGGCTACATTCCTCCATTACGGAATGTTGGAGCCTAAATGAGTCACATGTAAGACAGCTGTACTTAGTCGAATATGATTATACAAGTTTTCGAATACTTTTTCTTGGGCGCGGCAGAGATGGAATGAGAGGTGCGATTCCATTAGAAAAAGTGTCAGGGACAACTAATGCCAACTTTTCAAATACGCCACATTTGAAGTATAACATAAACTTATATAACCCAGAGGATCTTTCCCAAAACTTAAATTAAATATTGTCTATAGTTTTTCAGTTACAACAAGGATAAGCACTGAAATGTTTCTATTTACTGCAATTGTACTCTCATTTTCAACCAATCCTGTCCAGCCAAACCTGTATGTACTCTATTTCATCTTCACCCATATCACCCATTTCCAGAATGGTTTCTATTCTTCCATATGATTAGTACCATGAGCACAGCAAGGGTTTTGCTTTCACTCTTCAGTACAAATATATGTTCAAAAAGGGGATGCTCAAGTCGTTGTGACAGAAAAACCATACAATGTAGAACATGAATAAAATAACTAGGAACAGTGTTTCAAATCATTCGGAACAACCTCAACTATTTCTGCAAGACTAAGTTACGAATCATTAGTATGCGGTCCCAATAACTTACAGAAAAATCTATCATCTTGTTTGCTAGAAATGCTCCTCAAACAATTGGGTGTTCAGATAGCTTGCTAAATGATTCTGTATCCAACCTTTGGTCCCTGGTAGTACGTACCTGCTGCCTGCGAAAAAAATAACTTCTAACGTTGTGTCATGATACAGACATCAAAACAATCGTCCTGCACTACCTCCTGCTATGGTTTGTGGCCATTATGTTTTGATTTTAAGCTCTCATATTCCAGCCTGGGTGTGGCTTTAACCCATCTGCATTGAAACCCGGTGATTTCTCCGAAAGATCATCTCTAGCGGAAATGAAATACTCAGTACTAAAAATACCAAAATTAATTGAATTTTGCCACCAGAAGAACTTTCTGAAAATTCAAGCTACGTGCACTACTCGTAGAGTTCCACATCTAAAGATCAAATCACAGCTTGGTTGTATCAATTCATTCCATGCTACTGCCAATGCATAGGTAAGTTGTGCATATTTGTATTTTACATAAATAAACTGAGTAAAAGGTATAAAAAGAAAGTTCAATGTATTTAAATTAAATTCTTGTGCACTGCTACAGAGAAATGTGAAATTTAATAAATCAATTAGTGCGTACAGCTGTGCTTGTAATCTAGCACAATACAAACTACAGCAAATTGGATGGTTTGCCATTAACAAATTCCTCCACATTTTAGTACTCCGGTCCATTCCTCTACATCCCTACACACTGTGATATATTTCCAGCCTCATCGTCCCTATATCTGCTGAGACTATGGAGGAGGATTGGGAGAGGGAAAAGGTTTGGATCCTAAAACCTGTTGCATATAGCCGTACATTATGAATGTTTCTCCAATCTCTATATTAAGGTTTTTCCTTTTTTGTATTTTTCCCCTCAAATACTCTCATACTCTATTGTTAAATATCAAAAGCATGCGATCAGATCAAGTACTGCTTCCAACTAAATCAACAGTAATTTCTGCTGAGATTCACCATTGGATTTTTATACAAACTTGCTTTACATCAGAATATTTAAATCATTTAGGCCCAGGTCGATTCGGTCAGGATATTTAAGCCCACTATACTTTAGTATAGTCAGTATATTCAGTTTCATGTAGCGATTCAGTAATGTTGCTATAATGCTTGTAACTTATTATACATGTATGAGAATTATAGGTTACTGCATCTGTATGGGAAAATATGAACGAGTTTTTCGGATGGCTATACTGCACGACCTTGGGAGTGCAGTATATCCATCCGACAAAACGAGTTCATATTTTCCCATACAAATGCAGTAACCTTTCATTATATGTTCATTTTCTTATTCTACCGAAGGCTTAAATATATAAACAAAAATACACTACAATAAAAAGTAACTGAATGTATGCCGTATTCCAAACTAAATATACAAGCGTAGCTGCATCATTACATATTTGAAGTTGGTCGCGCGCTAGACGTAAGTTTCGAAAGACAATGGCGTTTGGTCTACTTAAAATTGAAATTTGGAGTAATATTGTTGATGAATACGCATTGCAACAACTTATCCATTTGATCTGGAATGAATACGTTTTGGTATTTTTGTCGATTCGACGCAATTTCGTGATTATGGTCTGGATTTATCTACATGAAGTAACTTACATCGGATTCCAGCAGCGTCTGCCAATTTAATGCTATTGAAGTGTGTTGACATCCGCGTGCGTGTTTCTGTTCTGTCATTGAATGATTCAGATCATAATGGGGGAAAAATATGAAGTCTTTCAATTGCAATTATCGAAAAGACGCTGTGGAATTTAATGTTTATTTCATTTTGAGTGCAGTAAGGAGGATGTAACTGCACTTGGAATATACTCGAAATTACAGTACAATTTCGAAATGTGTAATCAACCTTGAGAACCCATGACATGGTTCATGTAATTCGGATTTGCAGAACTTCGAAAGTATATTTTGAGGAAATTCAGGATGTAAAATTGTAAGTATATTCTTGCCATTTGTATTACCAGCTAAAGAAGACAGTTTATGTCTTATAACTTGCATGTTATTTGTGAGGACCCTGTCTGGCGTCTATAGCTAGCCTAAATCTGAAACATTGTATCAAAAAAGTTAACGCGGAATGTGCCAAAGCTGACGATATGTGGCAGTCCATGAAACATTTGCTGGTATGTGGCAGTCCAGGAAATATCTACTTTAGTTCATTCAGGAAAAAATTGTTTACATTGGAAAGTAGTTCCTTTATTCACTTGCATTCAGTATGAATTCAGCACGAGGGTGCAATATCGGGAAATATTGAACGATTCTGACAATGTAAAGTTAACGGAGAAAAAAATGAGCATATAATAATATAATGTGCATTCTTTTCAGTTATGATTTATGTTCTTCTAGTTACTACTTAAAATACAAGTTTAATGCAATTTATGTACTTAGTGTGTGAGTATGTAACTTCGGTGTTTCACAACTTACGTATTAATTTCTATAATGAAGTAAAAGGGAATATAAATTTGTAATATGTAGTTACAAATGTTTATTGTTCAAAGTGATTAAATTAATAAATGACATTTTTCATGTATATATATATATATATATATATATATATATATATATATATATATATATATATATATATACCTTGAGTTTATAATACTAATAACATGAAATAAATACTAATAATGCTACCTTTTGTTGGTTTTTAATACATTTATTAATTCAATTACATTTGGTTAAATAGATGTGTCAGTGTTCGATGTTTTTTCTGCAATTTTATTATTGGATTGTTTAATCTAGGATACTGATTGCAAAATGGTGATTGTGTTAGTCCAAAACTTAATGCGACATCTTTCTGTCCTATAACTCAGTCTTCGATAAGATTGACAGAATCCTACTCAATAGTTTTAGCTTCCAAGTGCATACGTATGTGTCCTACTATTATGTTGGATATATTTATGGCTATTTTCCATATTTATTGCTGTTCATTATTAATTATCATATATAATAATTGTTATAGCTCTTTTGATTTTATTGAAACAAATTTATGTTTACTTGTAAATGTGTAATTGAAAAAAAAAATATTTGTAAAACATTTCCTCATATTTTTATGATGAAGGGAAATACTAGGATTTATATTAAAATATTCCTACTTATTTCAACACAAATAAGACTGGTTATCTGTTTAAGAAAATCCTTGTGGTTTTCTTTCCTTTTTCACAACTGAAAACGGCTTCCTGTGCATTGCAGCTAATTCGAAGCAATTCTTACCAACAGAGGAAAGTGATTTGTGTTGATTTCCAGTGGGATCTTTTTTAACGACTTACTTACTTCCATTTCAACCACATTCACAACCTTTCTACAAAGGTCATTTTCATGAACTTTCATGAATATAAAATGGCCACCTTAAATTTCAATCTTTCAAAAAATGTCATGGTCTGTGCGAACCCTTTCAGTTTAATTATGTTGTACTGCTGATGATTAAGTATATTTCTTTTCATCAATACTTAGGTATATCTATTGTGAACAGGCTGTAAACTGATTCTGATCTAAACTTTGCAATCCGTTGTTAAGAATGCGGTCTAGAGTGATGGTTATTTTCAAACGAGTAGTTGTAATACGTTTTATTTAATACTTATGCCTGTGTTAGTGAGTTCAGCAAATTGATGCATGCCATATTGTGTATTATGCGTATTTTATACATAGAGCATACCTTAACATACATAGGATATGACTAAAATCTACTAGGTAAGTAAATAGAATACTATAATCGTCAGTTGAAAGAGCTAACTGAGAAACATACATCATATTACATTACATGTTTTATGATACTTTGGATGCTGAAGTCACTTCTAGTAGTAGGTGAAAGTTAAATTCAACTTACTGAATAGTATTGTAACTCAAAACGTTTCCAAAACTAAATATGTGATGTGTTCATCAAAATATCCAGTTCCATCTGCTGTCTCATAAGCTTAAATTGAATGCACCAATGGGATGAGAAATGAATGATGGTGAGTCTCACAAACTGCTGATTATTGGCACGTATGTCTCGACATTCCAGAATAGTAGTCTGCTGGAAATTAATATTAAAATACCATGATAAAGGCGACTTTATGCGGTTATTTGACTTGTAAAAATCTTTTATGGTTTTGTCGATATGTCCTCGTGCCAAGTCTGTAGCATTATAGTTCAAAATGGCTAAGGCTTTGGAACCATCTCCACCTGCACAGCCAATCTCCCGTGTGTAGGCTTTTATTTTGAAAAACACGAGGAAAGGAAGTCAGTATTAAAGAGTGAGGTTTGTAAGCATATTCTGCACATGCTCACACCAAAGCGATTTATACTTGTGTTTTAATAGGAAACAAAACTGCACATTAAATTTTGGGGTATACCTATGACTAAACAAAAACATCAATCCAGTAACTATTAGAGTAATTAACATCTTTTTAGCATTAAATATTGATACCAAAAAATGTACAATGAAAGGAAACTTTGAATATGAACAATTAAATATGTATATTCAGATATGTTTAATATACATGGTTTATATACATATAATCTTATCAGCTTAAAGCACGGAACTCTACCCTCCAATAGTCTGCATTTCAGCCTTACAAATGTATAAATAAAACCAAGCTACACACGCAAATACAGCATATATCTGTTTTGGTTAATTATAAGATATTGGTGGCATTAAACACGTGATACGTAATGACATGTCCAGGTTCCTGGGAGAAAAACCGTACTTTACATGCGGTCTCCTCGGGTCTTTCACAATCCATACAGGATAATGCAATTAGGAGTCACTTGGCAAGTACAGTGCTATATGAGTACCATTGCAACTTGCAGTATACAATTATCAAAGGAAACTAGTACTTATTGCTCTGTAAATCCAAACGTATTGGCCTGTACACATTGCCAAAGCAGCTTCTACAGTGCCATCATCTTGTTCATGATATACGAGGCCTACGATTAGTTGAAATATCTTCATTCAATAACGGTGTGCTGCTTAAAATAGTAAACCTTCATTCCTAAGCTTATGTGGATGTCCCTCTGTGATGTCTGCTATTGAACGACAACTTGAACTCTTGTCTAAAATCTTCACCCATTCTAAAATACAGCAGGTTTCATCAAGAAGATAAGTAATGTCATGTTTTGTGATAGGAATATTGTCCCAGTTTTTCAGCATTATATATGATGTCTTCAAGATGACCAACAAAATGTGAGATTTGGCTGGTTTGTTCAAGGTCAATACCGGCTTTAAGATGCACACTTTGAGCTTTCAGCTTTTGGATCTCCTGTTGCAGAAATGAGTTTAATGGAACAACTATAATGACAATGCAGACTTTGGCAAGTTCATATTGTGAGCAATAGAGCAATATTTCAAAGATGAGTGACATCCCATATCATGTTGATAGTATAGTAACTGTACCATGTTTTCTCTAGTGACTTCACTTGTGACAATTTAGCTCTTGAGCCTTTAATAACTGAATTTCCATGCAACATGTCTTGTTCAGCATTGTTGAGCCATTTCATGCTGTATGCAATTTCGTAGCATTTTATTGTCTTATCTGAAAGGAAAAAATCTTTTAAGAACAAGTAAACCATAAATATTCAACACTGATTCCATGGATTTTTCAGCAATTAACATCACATTCAATAAAATTGGTCAGCAAGAAAACTTTGCGACGAGTGATGAATAGATATGGTTGGTATTAAGTGTAAGACTGTTCTAAAAGAAGCTATAACCTTAGTATCTTCTATCCAAACATGCATTATTATGAATAGTTTTATAAAAGTTTTTCCTTGTCTGACGCTTCATATTTTTGTCATAAGTGTTCTTAAATGTCTAAACAATGTTATTTTGCAATAGTTTATTATTTTTCGTGTACTACGCGTACCTATATTCAGCGCCGACAAAGGGGGGGGGGCAACAGGGGATATATCCCCGGGGCCCGGGCCCGTAAGGGGGAACGGGCCTAACAACACATTTTAATTTTATAAAAGATAACTTTTGTTTGAACAAGAACTAGAACAGGCCCTGGTGTTTCTTTCCCCAGGGCCCGTGATCGCTCTCTACCGCCCTGCCAATATTTTCCGAAATATGTGCCGAATCAATTGGGCTTACAGTAGCCGTTAATTTTTGTGATATCAGTTCGGGTGTCTCAAAGTTGTGAGTTTCTAAACTGAACCAATTTGTATGCGTTTAGTACCAAACAGTCTTTTTGTCTAAAGAGGTCTTTCTTGGGTCAGAAAGAAAACCATATTTGATAAGTGTATGCTTTTTTCGCCGGTTGGGGGTAGATGTGTTCGTACTATAGTGCGCAAGATATAGATGCACATGTTCTATTTGAGTAATATTGGAAGTGTGCTATAGATGTGTGTCTTTATTTGTTGGGGCGATAGATATTCAGGTTTGGTCATGAATGAACGGCCTTAGTATGCTCTGGACCCGATTTGGATCATTTTGGCGGGGCCCCTTGGATATACGCGCGGGGCCCCATGTTAGCACAGCATTTGTAATTAAACGTTTAAAAAAGATTTTTTATGTTATTGAACATAAACATTTCTTTCATAACTTTAAAATGAATTTCTCTCTATAGATATATTTTCAAAAATTACTAACGCGCGGGGCCCCTGTGGGCGCGGGACCCGATTGAGCCAAATTGGTCCAATCGGCCTAAGGCCGGGCTTGTAGGCATGGATGTTTTTTTATTGGGGATGGCAATTTCTTTTCTGTAGGTTTGGGTTTGGGGTCATTTATTTTAATTGTTAGGGGTGGCAATTCCTTTTTTGCATTCATTCTTTTTTTCCCCTGAGTCTGCTCTTCGTTAGTTCTGCACAAGCAGTCGTTGTTTCTTCTTCTCTTCCTGGTCTTTATTTCTGCTGCTGTTGCCTTGTTCCCTTGTCCTGCTATGATATTCTTTTCTGTTCCTGATCTTCTTTATTTCTGCTACTTGTTAGCGTATTTTTCTATTGCTCTGCGTTGTTGTCTTCTGATTGTGTCCTGATCTTCTTTATTACTACTACTCTTGCACTTGTTCCCTTGTCATGCTGTAATGTTGATTTCTTTTCCTGATTTTTATATCTGATTATTCTTCTTCAGTATGTTGATGTTTCCCAAGCCACATATTTTGGTTTAGTCGTTGCTATAAACCTGTGTCTTAGGACCACGCCGACAATTCATTTTGTCGTAGCTTGCAAGGTAGGTACGGTTTGTTAATTTTGGTTAGTTTTGAGTTACTACCCTCTTTTAACTTAATCTTGTTATTTTCTCTATCCACAGTTTTCGTTTTAGTTGTAATTATAAAGCTGTCTTTCGACCACCCCAACTACTTGTTTTGCCGTTGCCAGGGAGGTGGGTTTAATTAAAATATTTTGATAAGTTTGGAATTAGTGTATCTTCTAGCTTAATGTTGTTTTAACCCGGGTTCCTGATTTAGTTTTTAGTCGTTTTATGAAGCTGTGTTTTTAGACCACTCCTACTAATTGTCTTTGTCGCAGTCAGGGAGGTAGGTTGGGTTTAGGTATTGCTGTTAATTGTGTGTGGTTGCTTTAATTTATATTTGTCCTCGTCTCCCTAACCTATTTATAAATTGTTATTTTATCATATGTCATCCTTAAATTCTTATTATTGGCCTCAGGTAACTCCGGGTTTGTGCTAAGTTTTCCTATGTTTATCTGTTTGGTTTGTAACTGTGCTCTGTCCTGATCATAATAGGAGCAGATGTTTAGAACATGTTCGAGTGTTTCTGGAGTCCGACAGTGGGGGCAGTTTTAACTCGTGACCCATTTTACATATTTTCCTCCACATCCAACCAATATAGTTTAGCCAGTTCTTGTCCTATTTATTATAGTTGTATAAGGATTTGTGAAGGTCGAATACTTTATGTTCCTAATGACTTTATTTTCTCTTGTGTGCATTTGTCTACTTGTGGTCGACTTGTCCCACTGCTCTTGCCATATTGTATTTATTTTGTTCCGAATGATGCTATTTATTTCAGTGACGCTGTAGGCGAGACTTTCAGCTATGAGTTCATTGAGATAGATTCTCGCCTCTGCGTGTGCTTTTTCGTTTCCCGGAATTTGTATGTGAGTGGGGATCCATACGAATTCTACTTTTTCATTGGTTAGCCGTATTTGTTTGAGTAGCGATCTTGTGTGATTCATCATATTTGGCCTACTCTTTGGTTGGTGGGATACCAAGGATTGGAGGACACTGTATGAGTCGTTACTGGCTTGGCTTTGATGACGTTTAGCGTTGCTATCATTGCCATAAATTTCATGGTGTATATGGCGCACTCGTCCGGTAGTTTTTGTCCCAACGAGATACCTAATTTTGGGGTGACTACACATGCTGCTCTGGGGAGGGTCTGTGAAGATTTCGGTGTAGGCTTCGTAATTGTTCTCTATGTAGTTCCAAAGACTGCCTTTGGCGTATTAGGTCGTCCTGTCTATTTCCTAATTCTCGAAGTTTAAAGTCAATTTGCTCGGAGGGTTTGGGTAGTATCTTATTTTTTCTGGTTTAATATCTGTGATCTGTAAGCCTTTGTTTTCTTTAAGTCTGATATTATATCCCCACAGGATAATTTACTCTTCGTTCTTCTGCAGAATGGTTTATCGCACTTTGCGAAGGCTTTGATCATAATGTGGTCAGTGTTGTGCACTGATACTCGAGTGAGGTACCGGATCTTCATTTCTTTTCGCCTTAGATCTAGTGGGGAGTTTGCCCGTTAGTATCTGGACTTTATGTACTGGTGTTCCTGTTGAGTACTCCGGAGCACACATGTACAACACACGGTACTAATTGTATGGAAAAATGGGAAACAGCCTGGATATGGGTGAACATAAAATACAATATATATGGGTTTGGCTTGCCGGGACTGGTTAATAATGAAAGTTATTTTGTAGGAAAATAATCTTTTGGGAGCTTATCCTAGTTGTACATGAAATAAATAGAGACATTGTTTTATTGATGGAATTTCAGTCTTTTATCAGTCTTGAGTTTGGAACACTCATTACCGAAATTAGCACTTGACTCTTTGGCAAGGAATTGAAAACATATGTTTCCAAGACATGTAGGTCCAGAAAATGCAGCGGCTCACATCCTTTTCTCTACACAGAATCTGACATCCAGGTTTCATCTATACTGATAAATATATGTTTGATCATGAGAACTCAGAAATTTTAAGTTATTCAATTCTTACTGCCATGGTGTTTGCAAAGGTTTACTATGGAAACTGAATTAGTACTGTGAGTCCTGTAGCGCTTTTGATTGGACTATATCCAATCACCGGAGTAATGCGGCACTCGTTGATCCTGCTGCATAGCCCGGTTCCCGACCCTTGTATAGCTACCGCCCACATGCGGGCCCACTACTAGAAAATCCGCTATTTCAAAACGGTTGCAAACTGGTTTACGTTTCCTTTTCACTAAGCTGAAATTTAAGTGAAGAGCAGCATGACAACCAGTACAATATGGTTGTCATTGGTACTTGGAAAGACGTTTCGAGCGCATGTTTGATCACACATTCTCAAAATAAAATAAAATTTTTATATTCCATGTTTAAAATTATGAATTATTAAAACTGAGCATTAATGGCATTCATAGGATGGTCATGTTGAACCAGCTGTGTGAAGTGGACATCATCTTTTATGACAACATTACTTTATTTGTGAAAGATTTTGGATATGCTTATTATTACGTTGACGGATTTAACCTCTTACAATCTTTGGAAGTGTTTACATGCAATAAATATCATGAAAATATAGTGATTAGGCTGGCAGCAACTATAGCAATATATTCCAACCACCGCTATGTTCAGAAAATTAACGAACGCAAGAAATGCCTAAATGGTGCCATATCACACTCCTTACGAATGCGATCCATAGAAAGAGCGGAAAACGAGCCCGAAAACTCTCAAAAAGGGCCGGAAAACGACTCAAAAGTGCCGGAAAAGGCGCCAAAAGCTCCGAAAACGGGAAATTAACGCGCTAAAAATAAATATTGTTATTTTATGACCTAATTGTATGTATGATTTTGTAAATATTTCTTGTTTCTAGGACTATCAGTTGTTTTTAACTTTGATTTACGTAAGGTGTTAATACGCTGTAGAGAAATACGGCCTAAATTTATATGTAAATTTTATGTTTTCATTGGAACGGCTTATAATTTCAGGGCAGCACTTTCAAGGTAAGTGAAATAGTTTATGCGATTCCAGTTAATTGTGGCAAAATCCTCAAAAAATGCTATTTTAAATTGACTTTACTCTAAGATTTTATGTTGATGAAAACTAACGATGATGAGACTAATATTTTTAAGTTACAGACTATTACCTATAATAACTTCTAATGTTTAGCTATTTATTGCTAACAGGTGACATTATCATGCGTGTATAATTGTTGTTGATGTGATTTTAATTTTATAAATTTCGAATCGTCAAA
>JAECUM010026426.1:0-34304 GCA_016617855.1 Megalonaias nervosa
GGTGTACATGAAATCCCTTGGGACTGGAGCCTCCACTTATTAATGAAAAATGCGAAATTAGCGCCCACTGTTGACAAATGTGTCAGTCACGGGATTGGAACGCCAGACCTCGAGTATGAGAATCTGCCACTCTAGCACTGGACCACTGGATCATCCTTTCAGATATATGTTTCAGAAATTATTATGAACTTATCTAATGGACAATTCCTACAAGTGATCATTAATCTGAATAAATCACAATTATTGTATAATTGCATTCACTGCCATTTGGGTATTTCAATTTTCAAACACACCGTATAAAATATCTGCATTTAATAATTGCGCATACATTTCTGCCCTATGTCACTGGAAGTACATGCATGTCTGGAAGATCTAAAACTAACTTATCTGGATTGTGCAGAGGAGGCATGTACAATGTGCACATCAAACTTGTGAATGATATGCTTCTTGTTTTTCTGAATTTATCAGGGACGAAGTTAAGGGATGTAACATGCTTGAGAAAGGGACACACCCTGATTTTGCCAGGGACAGAGCCCCTTACGTATATTCACAATGACAAAGTTAAGCGGAATAAGAAATACAGTGTGTGAGAAGCTGCAAAAAGAAAATCGCGGCAGTCATATAATATTACGCAGTTACAAGTGGGCATCTGCTTAATTACTCTAACAGAGAGAGAGATTTGCTTGAAAGAGTTATCTCCCTTCATCTTTGCAACCAACGACAGTTGATTCAAAGTAGATTTGTTATTATCAGCGTCTGCATCTAAAACAATCAGGAGATATTTACATATTTTTTTTTGTTTGTATTTCTTTGAATACGCCGATCTATATATTTTATTCGCAATATGTTGTACTGAAGGTGTGACAATATTAAAATACTGTCCAGCTGTATGTATTCAGTTAATTAGTATTCCTTTGCCAGTCTACACGTTCACAGATTTAACAAATTTTGCATGTTTATCGTGCTTACCAGTTTTACCAAATTTACAATTTTGACTCTGTGTAATAGCTCGTAAATTAATCAAAAAAGCATCAATTTTTCTGCTGTTCATGTGATCGATCACAAAAACCATCTTTGATTGGTCCATGGAAACATTCGTAGATAAATTTGACAAATATCTTTCTTTTCCAACAGTAAATCTGAGATAACTTGCATTATCAACAACGACGACTGTTATTTTTAGTCGACAATTTCTGATGATACCATCACGAGATGCCTCATAATTTTAAATGATAGGATGCTTCACAAATTTATCTTGCTCCATTTATATAATAATATTATTTGTCTAAATTATTATTTTGTTGTTGGAGTGAAAATCTGGCGAGATAGTCTTCGGCGTTTTTTATTGAAGATTCGACATTATCGGCGTTCTTTTTTTATCATAATATCGTTTCAGCTCTCTGTATTTTTTACCACCACATTTTACACACAGCTGCGTTTCTCCTTTAACCACAACACCACATCATAAACATGGTTTTGGCCCTAGACTCCTTCGATGAACACTTTGCATGTGATGTCCACAGAATTCATTTATGCAAGTCCTGTTATAAGGAAATGAAGAACCAATCATGAGCCACTTGCACTTATTCTTTGTTTGAATCATTATATATATATATATATATATATATATATATATATATATATATCATTAAACTTTAATTTTAAATCTATAATTCCCTTAACTAAAACATTGAGAAATTTGCGAGATTATCTGTGATTAAGCCCTCTAAATTCAGATTTAATCTTGACAGAATAACCCCTGAATTACCAAGGAGAGTTTTGGTTAATTTAACAAATAAAACTTTAATCGCATCCGTGAAGCCAAGAGAGAATTTTGCGATGATGGAGCAACTCATGTATGGTCAACATTCAGAATTATACAATACACAAAAGGTGTTGTTGATGCTACAATGAAGTATAATCGAGCAGCGACAATTATTACTTATCTCGACATTGTACGAAAATACAATTTTAGAATAAAATTTATCGTAGTGGTATATACTGCCGCAGTAGATGACACATGGATTATCTGTGACAAACTTGACCCTGCTCGATTACACCACACTGGAAATATTAAATAAAAATTTCAAACCAGGAATTGATAGACCTTATTATGAGCATATCCTGTGAAAGCAGTTGTTTATGCGATATACCCGCTTAATGATAAACCTAACGTCGATGATCTCCTACCGATGAAAATTTCTCCCTTAAATTGTGTAGCTGAACAAGTTACAGAAAACTTCACAAACGCGAAACAGGACAACAGTTTAACAGATCTAAGATGTAAATCATTAAATCAGTGGGCAGAAACAGTTAAAGATATCAAAGCATCTGTCAAAGACGTTGCTGAACTGCAAAAATACTTAAGATTCCAAATAATGGTGAAGAAATGAACCAGAGAGATTTTGTAGGAATCAAAATATAAAAATATGGAGCTCCGATAGAGATTTGTTGATCATAACGCACACGCGTGGACTTCCGACATGACAATATTTCCTCGAAATCGAACTGTTAAATTCTATAACAGTGATATGTTTGATTATATTAGAAATATCAGTAAGAGTGACCCTGTATCCATGTGGTTGTTTCAAAGTTCAGAATCTGTGAACTATGATCAGTTTGTATGTCCTAATGGATATATTTATCGTACAAAATCTCTCCACAACAAAATGAAAAATCTTGGTTGAAATACATGGATGATACTGATGTTATTAAAGGATTACTCAGTAATTGTTTTACCATTCCGTCATTTGCTGCCCACACTGCTTAGAAGGAAAATTCATGGAAACCAACATGATTGGAATTTTTTGAAGATGTCCAATGCAGTTGTATTGAATACGGACACAGTGGATTAAGCAATACTAAATACAATTATAAAGATGTCATCTCAGTTGATATGGTTGCATGTTATCCTGGAAGTTTTCTTGGAACGTTTGAGTGTTCTGAGTATTTCAAGCGATTTGGACATCCAACACACGAGATGGCCAGAATTGCAATAAATGGACCCTTACCAGATTTTGACTTAACTAGATTTGCATGCAGTGAGTCATTTGAATTTGCACCGAAAAAACCTTCATCTGGTTGTCGCTGTTTGGTTTGGAAAACATTTTAGCAAATGCAGTTGGCTTCAGTAGTTTTATTACAATATATGCTTGATGAAAAAATATGCTTGATGAAAAAAATATTGGTATCATTGGTTGGAAGTAAAGCAGTTGTATCATATCTTCCACAGAAACAAGTTTGGTTACCACAACAGAAGAAATATTCCCTTGATAAAAATCCGTACAATACAGATCTTGAAAATAAACTAGCAAAAGATCTTGGCAGAAAAATAATTGGTAAATTTACGCAGGGAGGATAATATGATCATAAACGACATTGTACAAGATTAATTATCGACAAAGCTGAACTCGATTTTATAAATGCTGATACAACTGAGAGGAGCACATTTATATGTTGGAATAATGTAAATTTATTGGACAGAACTAAATTAAGTACAATTGTGAGCTACACTGATGGTGACTCGTCACAGTTTACTCATTTAAGATCTTCAATGCTCGCTTACTTTTCGATAAATTTATTATCGATGATAAACAGATTTTCTGATACTGCAGTTAGAGTTGCAACAGATTCATTCTATATCAATAAAAAATACACAGGATTGCTAAAACAATTACATATTGGCATTGTGCATCATGGGGCGAATGGAGAATACAATGAGAAAAGATACTTAGTTATTCTGAATCTGCTGGCATTGAATCTAAGGAAACATATTATAAAAATAAAGAAATGTCAAAACTTTCATTGGCTCCATCTGTATATGATCCTGTGGCCAGACGTAAAACAGTTTATCTCAATGGACCGGGAGTTTCTGGTAAAACAAGACGTGCGATTGAATTATTTTGGAATTTTGATATGGTTGTTTCCACACCCACACATAGGCTCGCCAGAGGAATGAATGAACGAGGAGTTAAAACTCCTATTTATCATAGCTTCTTCCGATGGAAGGGAGATGCATGGACTCCTGAGCGAATGGGTGAGAAATATATCCCTAACATTATTTTCTGAGATGAGATATGTACAGTGTCTGTAGAGGTATTAAAAATATTTCTTGATTGGTTGTTGACGACAAATACTGCTGTTATCATGTGTGTCGATCATGGTCAACCACCATCTTTTGTTGGATCATCTCCACATGAATGGCTAAAAACGTTCGTAGATTATAATGAGGAAAGAACTGATGATGATAGAGCTATTGATGAACCGCTGAAAGAGTTTAAAAATCTAATGAGATTGCAACCAGTCAAAATTCAGTGTGAGATAATGCTTTGAAGTAATTCCAGAGACCACGATGAATGATTTTTGGAAATTATGGAGATCTGCTGATTTGATAGTTGCGAGTCGGAAGATAGTTCGTTATACACTTCAGCAGCAATTCTTTCTGTTACATGAAGTAATGTTTTCAGATCTACATGTGCCATTGTGTTATTGCCCAGCAGACACATGCTAACAAAATATTGAAGTTCAGATTCCTGGAACCTTGACAGAGTCAAGGGAACAACAAAAACTCGTTCTTAATGATATTGTTATTGTTCCTGTGAGCGCTGTTGAGAGCGCTTTAATGATGGACAATTCTCCATGGACTCTAGGAGATGCTTTACCAGTTCATTTGTCAAAAGGATTAACTGTTTCCGATACAAATATCTGGATTGTCGATGATCAGATTGAATGGTCAGATTTAGTTTATCTAGCAGTGTCGAGGGTTAGAAGAATGTCTCAGCTGCGCAGGGTTATCATAGACTACACAATGTCTCAGGAAACCACTAATAGCAATTGCGATGATATAGTAAAGAAAAAATTAGCTGGTTATCAATGTTCTGACAAAAAAATAAAGGTGACTTTGACCTCGGTATTGAATTTATTATGACACTGAAACAACAACAAAATAATTATTGTGCGATATGTAAAACAGTAATGTTTTTGCAGTATTTGAATAATAATCCAAGACAATTTACCGTGGATAGAATTAATAGTAGTCTCAGCCACACACACGAAAATGTGATATTGACATGTCTTGAGTGTAATCGACGTAGGGGTGCTGGTGTTCTGCTTTCACAGAAGTGAAGGCGGTGGTAATTGTGTGTCTTCAGGAATTACTTGTAACTGTTCACATACAAATCCACGTTGTGGAGCAGTTGAATCTAGTCTGTAGATTGCAGGTCTACCCGTGAATCTTGCAACGCTGGAAATTTTACGTGTGGTCACACTCCAAATAGGATCAGTTGCTTTTTTACCACCTTCAAGTTCACCAAGTTCATATAAATATCTTACAGTCACATTGCCTGGTTGTTTTGAGGAAGAGTCATGTCGTTGTATCTGTATATGTTTTTCTGTGATCGCGCTGATGGGTTTCATAGAAGTTGCATGAGTAATTTCATTATTTAACGCAGCTATCACACTTGGTAGTCTTGCAACCCATTCACGAGCTCTTTTGTCTTTCTGAACTTTATTTAGGGATATTTACTGTGCATACTGATAGCCAAATAACCACTCAGCAAATATTTGATTAAATTGTTCACGATAAATTACAGGTATAGGGTGCTTTATGACTTTTTCAAATAGTTAAAATAAACTCATGTGGAGGCTAATATTTTATTGTGAGTTTATGGTATTGATTTTGAATGATTAAATACTCTTTGCATTGTTTATCCCTTGGAATAAGACACAGTAAGAAAATGGGGGCGTGGCAGATCATCATATGTTTCTCATTTCATTGGAGATTTCAATTCATGGTTTAGAGCAACAACGAAGACCACACAAAGGTGTTCCTCACAAAAACTTCCGATACTACAGTACCCTCCAAAATGCTAGGCTTGGTTTGGCACAGAAGCACTTGTAGGTTAGTTCATGCAGAAGCAACCTGAGTAAAGTTCATTGCCCAAGGACACACTACTATAGGTGACCCAGGCTGGGTTGATGGCAGGACTAAATTCCATATCTTATGGGTTGCAAGACTGAGCGACTGAGCCAATGCAGCTCCTCCCTGCCAATAGCATGCTATATGTTTTAATCTTTTGTTCATCTGTTATTTTTCTTATTTCTCAAAAACATATTTCGTGTTACACCAGCTACCTTTGCCATTCTTAGTGGATGCTTGGCACTCAAATAAAGAATAATCCTTTTAATTTGGGTTCAAAAGGTCCAAGGTCAAAGTAATAAGGAATAATCCATTTAATTTAGGGTCAAAAGGTCAAAGGGCAAAGTAATTTCAAGAAGTAAAATAGAAACCACACAATAACATTTCCACATTAAAATTGGTTTTCTAATGTTAATAGGTCAAGATTACTGTGATTGAAATTAGAACATTAGTTATGTACAAAAATATGAATTACTTCTAACTTGCTGATATGAGTTTAGATACCCATTGGATTTATGGTGTTATCAGGATATGTATTGTTGTTTAATTGTTAATATTAAATGACATACCAATTAGATTGATGACAACATTATCCAGATCTTTATTCTAGTTGAATTCTTAATATCAAGTGACATGCCCATCATATTCATGAAGACACTATCTAGATCTGTATTCTTGTTCAATATGGACTGACATACCAATTAGATGATGAATAAACTATCCAGATCTTTATTCTAGCTTAATT
The DNA here is from genome assembly GCA_016617855.1 of Megalonaias nervosa. Lineage (NCBI taxonomy): Eukaryota > Metazoa > Mollusca > Bivalvia > Unionida > Unionidae > Megalonaias > Megalonaias nervosa. The sequence continues at coordinate 6,663 of JAECUM010026426.1, forward strand.
ATTATCTGATTATTTAATCCATTTAAGATAAGTTTTCCTGACCTCTGCTTGGTTGGACTTTTATTTCACCAATTGATGGCCATCAAATGCAATATAATCAGATGGTGGTGATAAATCTCATAATCTATGAGAATTCAATCATGCACATATATGCACATACGTTAAAAAGAAACAAATATGTGCACACATTTTAATCTTGTCAATGATTGTAACATAACTCAATCTCACACATGGATGACTCGATCAGTTTTCTCTGTGTATATGTGCACTGCCCCTTTATAACATTACTTCTCATACATTGTTACAATTGCTACACTTTAGATGCAAAGAAAATAAAAACAAAATCGTAATAAATTGACTTGTGTGCTTATCTGGATGAACAAAATTTCATGTAAAGCAATATTTTTCTCTAGGTCAGTCATTGTCAAATTGCTTTAACAATGTAGTTCTTATTCAGAGAATCAACAGTGTTTATGTTCATTAGCATTGGAAGCTTGATTTATTTAGTCTTTGTTTGCACTTTTGATGTTGTTGATAAGTTTTATATGTGGACCACTCTCAAGTTCTTAGTTCTATTAACTAATAACCGTTGAGGTACCTCACCCCACCCCCCTTGGGCCGACGTTTTCAAAGGCCATTATATGTTTATGTTGCCTCCAAATTTCTGTTTGCGTGTATTTCTCAGTTAAAGGTCTTAAAGGATTTTGGTTAAAACAATGTATTGAAATGTGTGTATGTATATATATATATATATATATATATGCGTGTGTTTTTTTGTCGCGGGTACTCTATGTACCTAATCATTTGACAGGTTTGTATTTGTCAGGGTTTCCAGTCTCGGTTTCCCCAATGTTCCAACCCAAGGGTTAAAGTTAAGAATTAGAGAGAATTGTACTTTGTTATGTCGAATGATCTTACCACTGATGGAATAAAGCATTGTCGAATGTTTGCTGTAGGTATTTTGCTATAGTCTTTATTTTGCTCCCCATATTCTTGTTTGGACTGGCATAAAATCAAATTCCTCAGAGTTGTTTAATATTTAAGAGGAAGCCAGACTTGTTTTTGCTGTTTATATGTGATAATTGCTTCAGAGACGGGCATAGCTGTTAGTATGCATGCAATGAACATAGACGTTAAGATAACAATAAGAGGACATCCACATGCATTTCTGGAATTTTTATCACAACCATTAATGATCAGTAGTGCATTAAAATTTCTTTCCAACCATGCTGGAATAATATGATTGATACCTTCATTAAACGAAAAATTGTTATCTCAGAAAAGCCAGTCAGTTCAGTGCCATGTACAGTCCATTACATTCATATGCATGTACATCCATGTGCTAGAAGTATATTAGGCATTTACCACATTCAAGAAAACTAGTAGCATAGCACAAAGCCATGTCGACCAAAACAGTGTCATCGGGGAAGTAATCAGTATTACTGTACAAAGACCATGATGTCCATATTCCAAGCTGACATCCTGGAGAAAACTGTTTGGTATTGGTTTAAAGTTATCTTGTTATTGTGTACAATACGATACCTCAGATACTTCTGTAAATGAGTTTCCAACTAGACACAGGAGGATCTCATTGATGTCGTCTGTGTATTAGATGCTTTGGATGACAGGGTTCTCATTGTGAAGCACAAATAGATCAAAAACACTTTCATTCCACCAACCACTGCTAAACAGCCAAGCAGATACTGGATAGTTTTAAACAATGTTCGCAAATTCCCTCATAAAGCCGATAGAATAAACTTTAACCATGCATCAGAGTGGATATTGCACTGCAGGTGACCATGCATGTGCGTAACATTCAATACGTTTTATATAACTGAGATATCTTCAGATGTCGATGCTCAGTTCAACGACTTCCACATGCCGCATCTTCCAAGTGCATAGTAACAAGCATGGCAACACAATTAATTGTACCAGTTCTCATCGTGGACATTGCATCATAATTAGGCTCATTCATCACACATATTCCATATACAGACTGTGCATCATAATTAGGCTCATTCATCACATACATTCCATATACAGACAGTGCATCAGAACTGGACTCATTCTTCCCACACATTCCATATACGGACATTGCATAATTAGGTTCATTCATCACATACATTCTTTACACGGACAATGCATCATAATTAGGCTGATTCATCACATAAATTACATATACGGACAGTGCATCATAATTAGGCTCATTCATAACATACATTCCATATACAGACAGTGCATCAGAAATGGACTCGATCATCACATACATTCCATATACAGACAGTGCATTATAATTAGGCTCGTTCATCACACATTCCATATACAGGCAGTGCATCAGAATTAGGTTCATTCATCACATCAGTTCCATATACAGACAGTGCATCATAAATGGGTTCATTCATCACATACATTCCATATACAGACAGTGCATCATAATTAGGCTCATTCATCACACATGTTCCATATACAGACAGTGCATCATAATTAGGCTCATTCATCACATCAATTCCATATACAGCCTCAGGGACTGATATGCATTGTTGTGGTAAACATCATCAATGCCCATCTACAGTCTTGACGAAGAACATGATGTCATAATAATAACCGACTGATCATGTTTGTATTCATCACCTATTTGATCTTTTGAATCTTTGATCACAAGCTCAGTACTGTTACTGTCATAGATAATACATTTAGTTCTGTGAAAGTATCTATTGTGGGGGTGTCAGCAAATCAATAGCATAACGACACAGCATTTTATTCCAGCAAGCATTACAGCTGAAACGTGGTCTCTTCTGCTCAAACATCAATGCTGAGCACATGTATAAGGTGTCATCCACTTTAAATTCATCTTTTGCACTACAAAAACATTCATGCAGCTGTTAAAATTTTGTTTGGAATATTTACCCCATGAGGCTCTTTCTTATCAAGATCGTATGCGGATTCACAAACAGGATCATCAAACTCAACAGGTTCGATTTGGGGTAGTCACTGAAATTATTTCATATCATAAAATTTGCCAATTTCCTGATTATGAGGAATTTGTTCCAGTCTCTGATATAGGTCATTTATTGTAAAATTGAACATGGCCAAGGGAATTATATTCCAATGAGTTGAATACACTTACTTTGTGCCAGACGACCAAGTGTTTGATATTTTGATATTGTCATGAGAAAGACAAACAAATGGACAGACAGACAGGGGAGAAGTTTGATGTTTCTTACAGGATTTTTGCCCTGACAATGTATTGTCTGCATGCAGTTTCATGAGTTCAAATCAGAGTTTCCTTCGTAGTTCGTAACCACAGTGCATGCGACACAATGGAGTTTTTCCCCACAAATATGGCAGGCTTCACCTGGAATGCCATGTATTCAGTAATATTCTTTGACACATTCCTGGCAACAGTATGCTCTCACCCTATTGTAGAACAATTTCCAATCATAGGTATTAATATTATAATATTTCTAATTATGCTCAGCTTGGATGGACTTTTAGCAATGTGGGCCACCTTAGTGTTTATTTTACTGATTGATTGGCAGGGGATGTATCCTGCTGGGAAAAAAAATAATCCCCTGGATGTGTTCAGTGGTTTTCTACCTGGATATATAGTAACCATAAGTTGTTTGGGTTTCCGGGGATAAATCTTTGATATCAGGATACATAATTTTGTCAATTGGACCATAAAACAACCATTCTCAGTGGAGCCATCCCTGGCTGCTTTCACAGTGACATTATGTTAGTTCTTAGAATAGCTGACTCAATTTAATCAAGCTATTTTTTAAGTGTAAGTTGCTTCCATGTTGATGGTGTGATATCTTGACTAACTAGGTGGACAATCTGTTTAATAGTTCTGGAACAGGGCAGTAAATTGATTTAAATATTATAGAAGCTGAGATAGGATTAGCATTAGTAACATTTTGATGCCCAAATGCTGCTTCTTCTTCTTACATATCAATTATATGGAGAATAATTTTGCGGCATCTTTAGATGAGCCAATTTTCATCAGACATGCAAATAATGTTTCTTGGGACATGCTTCAACAAACCCTTGCCATATGTTGCAACTGCTATAAACTTTGCTATTTCATTTGAAACCAGATGGTATAATTATTTGTTCCTGGAACGGTGCCCCTAGCAGTACTTTTAATTTATATAAAATGATGATCATTTCCATACTTCCCATCTTCCTTTTAGATTGTACTATTGCTATTATTGTTGCTACATTGCTATTATTACTCACATGTCAAACATTATGTTTTATGCAGAACTGTCTATCAAGCCAAATCAGACAAAATTAAATGGGTAGATTCCAAACATGGGCACCAATTACATTCATACAAAATATGCCAGTCCACCATTTAGTATGCTTAAATGACTCAAATTAGAAATGTATTTAAGCAACAAAGCATGTCAGACAAAACTAATATCTAAGAACTGGAAATTATTATGAAATATATGTCTTTCAATTCAAGGTACTTATATGATTACCTCATTCATCTTTTAAACCAGTGTATACCAGGTGAGCAATATCAGACCAAGATTGGGAATTGTTCAAAGTAACCCTTCTTGTTATTGTCTAGTCCATGATCATACATAAGTTGATAAATCTTGTATGAAATTTTACTTCACCACATTGCTGACAAAATATAATATGAAACATCTGACATGGTCACTCCTGTATTGTTCATGTGTATTGTGCAGTGTAACATAACAAATTGCAAACTGTAAACCTATCCTTGATTAACTCTTTGTATACATACACACATCATTATTTTTTCTTTGAGAAGCAGTCTAAATGAAAACTACTTTGGTGGAAAGGAAAGTATGTAAGTGTGTTGTAATTAGTTTTACTTTTCCTTGTAGCAAAAGATGGATTCATCTGAGGAAAAACATACCAAGTTATCAGATCTGACTGTCCATGAAGAATACCAAAAGTCCTTGCAGGGAAGAGCTTTGCCTCCAGGTAAGAAATACCATGCCTTTTTCATTTACTCTGGCTTTGACATATAGTGGGTAAAAGAGACTCTTGTGAGATTAGAAAATGACCATGGGTTTGTTTTGTTTGCTGTGTGTATGATCAAAACAATATTCAAGGAGCACAATTCGTGAAATGTGAGGATAATAGCATCATGAATGCTTTCAGGACTTGAAGTTATCATCAGGGAAGCATGCAGAGCACACTTTTGGTTAACATGAAATGAAAATGCCTTTCAGTCAGTGTTTTCTTTTGTTATTTTGCATGTGCATATTTGTTTCTGATTTATGCAATATGAACTAAAAATAGGTAAATACATACTTCATAATTCAAAGGAAGATTTAAGTTTACCATGGAGACTGGGCTGGAATGTAACGTACAGCACTTAGTTCAAATCATGCTTAGCGTGACCTATATTCTTGTTTATCCCCCCAAAAAATTAGATTCATAGTTTCCATTATTAATTGTTTCTACCAAATTTCATTCTTCCTGATTACATTTCTGCTAGACGTACATAGCTGTTTCATTTACGTTGATCTATGCTCTCACGTGTTACTCTTTTTCAATCATATTAGCAATGCTACAAATTCAGGTAATCTGTATGAAAAAGTACACATGTTTAATTGTACAAGGTCAATAGCTAGCCTATATTCAAATAATTGTTAGATGTTCGTTAAAAAATGATAATAATAAAGGTTAATGGCTATTAGTTTGGTATTACAATACTTGTTGAAGCATTAATAATGAAACGTCATTATTGTATTGGAGATATTATTTAAATTTACTCCAGTGATGTCTATCATTTTAATCCAAGATAAGAACTTCATTTAGCATAAGTTTGTGCCTTCAATATACATGTGGTGATGCCATTATGGAAATATGCTCACAAGTATATATGCAAGCTTTGAACTAAACCTTATTGTTGTTCATTGTTGTCATACTGGGATCACATTATAATGAGTTAGGTATTTACAATTTCAAGGCAAAATTAAAACGTTAAGTACTGGTACATTGATATAAAATTCCGACGTAATAATGCATAAACACACAATAATAGAGAGGTACTGTTATAGGTACCCGCGAATGCTCAATTCTTTTCATCGTCCGATCAAATTATACACACATCTGAATTAATCAGAACAATATGAAAACAGTCAAATGAATTGATTGACGTTTAAAATTAAAACAAATTATACTAACTTATAACATTTCCATGTAAGAATCATAAATACCATCCCCAAGAGAGGCATACACGTATTGTCTGCTAATAAAAGTTGCCTAAATAAATGCGTTTTTAACTTACAGCTTGCAGCTTGTGATGTTGTTTTGGACTTGTCTGTTGGTTTATGCATGGGCCATGAACATGTTAATGTTTTTACCTATCCAGTTTAGGGGATTGGCTTATTTGCGAACAAGCTTCAATGCGAATATATAATGCAGTTACCACTTGACTTGACTTGTATTGATCAGGATACTAAAAGGAGAGAAATCTTGTGACCCACACCATAAAGGTGATAACTCAATGTGAGCATGTATTTTGCAAGTGCTAAAAGTTCTAAAAAATGCTATTGGGGGATGACAGGGTCACTTTTATATATGAAGGGGCTTGTTCAAGAGATGTGATGTCATAAATGATCTTCATAATTTCATAATAAAAATTTACATCCATGTATGCTTGTCATATTCCTCTATACTGCAAATATAGTGGTATCTGAAAATATTGTCAACCCAGCCGCACTCCTGTGCATACTTTAAACACTGTGCCAGCCATGTACGTTTCACAACCAGTGACACTTCTGTACATACTTTAAACACTGTGCTAGCCATGTACGTTTTGCAACTAGTGACACTCCTGTGCATACTTTAAACACTGTGCCAGCCATGTACTTTTTACAACCATGTACTTTTTACAACCAGAGACACTCCTGTGCCTACTGTAAAACTAATACAGATATATAGCTTTTACATTTGTTGAATGTGCTAGATCTATCCAAGGGAGGAAGATGGTCTTTTAAGAAAGCTAGTCTGCTTGAAATATTTATTCCAAAAATGAATTGGACTTGTAAGACCCGGATGAGTACTTCTTGAAAATTAGAAACAGATACAGTGAGCTGCATCTCTTTACTCATGACAAAGTAGGACAAGTTGTACAATGTCATATGCATTTGCATTACATGGAAAATATTATTTAATCAAACATAACATAAGCCGAACATAAATCTCGGCACATATTCAGACTCTCATTAATTATTAATTTTACATGAAAATGAGGCTGACTACAAGGTTATTGTCAGGTAATGTAGCAGGGAGTGATACACAGTGACAGCTTGGACTTTATAAAGAATTTTAAAAAGAAAATAAATGATTTCCTGAAAGCTGTGTTCTTTGCTAAAACAAGTTATTGAATGATTGTGTTATGGAGCTTTTCTATATCTTTTAGATGGCATGGTTGTACCATCACCCAAACAACAGTTCTGAAATTTAAGTTATTTTTTGTTCATAATACTTAAGAATATTTTGGCCTTTACACTTATTATGTAATGTGACTGGCATAAAGATCAAGATATCTCATCTTTGTGGATAGTGAACTTTTATGAGATTGATGCTTCCAAGCAAGGCCAATTGTGGTAATGACCATTAAATTTAACTTCAGGCAAGGACGTACACATGCACAAAGAGTATTATCTGATTTAAGTATGATTTGCTACCAATGAAGCAAGTAAACTGACTAATGAGAGATGTGAAATGTTTTAAAATGTTAATTGTGCAGTGGTAGATGGCAGAGAGGGTGAGCAAATGGCCTGTGTGCCTCTTTAGTTCTTTCTAGTTGGATCACAATATGGTCATCACAAAACATTTTTTAATGTTCATCCAGCATTATTGAATCATATATTTAGCACAGTATTAATTGTAATTCTTGGTTTACATTTCCCCAGAGAAGACTCTGCAGAATGCCAATTTTGCAGTAATAATTTATTCTATTGTTCAAACTAAATAAAAATAGAACTAGATATAAGTGTCAGTTAATCAACTGATATATTAATAGTTTTATTTAGCTTTCAAACAAATGACAACAGGAATAGCTCAAATAATTCTTATCTTATTTTCATGACTGGTTTTGATGGAAACCACACTGGTGTCAAAGCCCTCCAAGAGAAATAGGTTACCGTGTATTTGGACACCATTAGGATACTAAATAGGGAATTTTAAATTAGAGCAACCAAGTATACAAGCATCCTGGCAAGGAAATCTCAAAATATGCACAAATCAAGACTGCCTTCCTGTTTTGTGACCTCAGTTTTGAGTAGATAATAACTTTATTACATATTAAAATTTCAAGAGAAAACTTTCAATCTCTTTTGGACAACTTTTAAGGAAACATCAGTACCTATGATGTTGATGACCCTTTGTCCAGTGGGATTGATAAGATTTAAAATAAAAATGTTTAACACCCATTAGTAAAACATCATGGGTTATTTTGCTTAAGAAAAATGGGGAGACTACCTAATAAAACTTTACTATCATAATAAGAAGTGGTATACCAGGAAGTATTTTCACATAAACTGCTTGATCGTTATTAACAATTCTGATTTTACATGGTGCATCCTAACATTGAGGCCTCGGATGTTTGTTAGCATAATTTTGTTCTGGGACGTCTGGTCATATATGAAGATGTCCATAGGAATTTGAAAATGCAACACTTGAGCCACTGTAGTAGTTTCAATACAGTTGCATCTTTCATAATGCGCTTGGCTGATTACTACACCAGTAAATTGATCTGAGTTAGTTTGATGTGTACTTTATTAAGCTCCTTACTGGTTACTGTTTTGATTGGTTAACCCAGTTTCAGATGAGTTGGTTTTCTAATCATTTGGAGATTATTTTACCAAATGATGGAAAAGACTTATTTTACAAATAGATTGATCAATCTAGCCATAAGATCATCTGAGTCCTACATAAGGGAATTTGATTCAATTTCAGATATTTCTCATTACACATGTTTAACGTACAACATTATGCCACAATAATAATTATATCATGATTGATCAGTACGAGGAAAAGAAGTGACCGTAACAAAAAGCCTGACCAATAAATATGTCACGTAAAGGAAACATGCCTGATTCATGTCATTTTCAAGAGCTTTCTTTACTATGGCTGAGTATAAACCAGGGATTTCATTTTCAACAGGATTGACTTTCTAATCCACATTTGGCTTGTCTGTTACAAGTAGATTGCCCACTACCTTATTTCTAGCTTGCCTAGTAATAAATGAAAACCCTTGATGGGTGAAGGTGTCACTGTTCTGCTGTCATGGGTCCTTAGACAACATTCACAATCGAGATGAACATTAATAAATAAGTACTCTACTCCCACAAAAAAGAACACCTTCATTAGAAGAAGACTTCTCAGAAAAAGGCAAAGCACCTGATAATTAAAGACTCTGTGAAGCTTTTGTGTCCCTTAAATGTTAAACAGGATAGGTTGACAGAATCACCAGTTATTGATAAAAAGGACTTTTTATATGAATGGTTCATAATTCTATAATAAAATCAGACTGAGGTTTGTTTGACCCAATTAATGTATTGCTTCCAATGCTTGACCTCTTGAAAATAACAGCATTTGGAATTCGCTCTGTCTTGATTATACTGCTTATTTTGCAATCTGCACTAATCAGAAATAAGATGCCCTTTCTTCATGCAGTAGCTGCATGTACTAAAAAACATGGATTTCAGATCAGTCGTATCAGAAATTCAATTTTTAAAATTTGTGCCAGATTGAAATTTGGAAGTATTTTTTAACCAAACTTTGCTGAGAAGAAGACTTATGAGAGATTTTTTGTGAGTCACGGAATAATTATCAGCTGTATGAGCAGCATTTTCGAATGTTTTAGCATTTTCCTCATCGACGTAGGTCTTGATGTCATTGTAGATGCAAGTCTTGAACTCTTCAATTAAGACAAGTTGTACGATGTCACTGAAGTCTTCACCAACCATATTAAGTGATGATCACCTACCAAGTAAATGTTTTTTTCTGTCTTGCAAATTCTACATGGGTCCGTCCAATTTCTTTTCTTTTATACTTCTTAAACCTTTATCAATATTGACTCAGGAACCAAGTCATAACCCTTCAAGATAACATTCCTTAACCACATCATAACCAACACTTTGCTCTTCTGACAGGGATTTGTAGACCTCACGAGCTTTACCAATAAGTACACTTTTTAATAATAGAGTCCAATGCTGTCTTGGCTATTTCAATTTTCAGCATCGTGTTTTTTTTCTGCAAATGACTCGAACAAATGACATCATCTCCAGTATATTCTTACCACACATCTCGATAGGATGAAGGATTCAATTATTTGCTGCAAAATAGGACAAGATTTGCCACGACGATCAATGGATTCAACAAGCGGTTTGTGAGAGACTTGTTTTGCGTTCCAGCACACCACCTGCTATGTCCAGAGTCCAATGAACTACGAATGTCCCAACATATTCATTCAAAGTCACCTCCATGCAGAAAAAATAAACGACATTCTCCAGAAAAAACCTTAGAGATCAGTCGAAACATAAATACTCCGTGATTTTTTCCAGACCATTCTGGTCCAAAATGGCACTCTGTGCCCTGTCATCGGCTTCAGTCAATTAAATCAGGCTCATTGGTTATCGACGGAAACACCACAGTGCATTTTGAATTTCATACAAAAGGAGGATTTTCGCAATCTGTGTGGACCTAAAAGATGCATATCATTGTTATTATTCACATTTCCTTTACGCTGTTCCTGAGATTTGCCTACAACGTCATCGCTTACCAATTCAGAACTCTCTCACTTGGACACATCATCAATCATTGGGTCTTTGTTCTTCTGATGAACCAAGTAATGGCGCATGTTCAGACCATATGTACAGCATCAACGTCATTACCTGTACAACATCCTGCAAGAAAGTCAGGTGAGTTATATCTTAGAGCAGTCCGTGTTAATCCTTGTTACACTGCTTACCAATCTGAGCTTTCTTGTCAACCAGGATAAATCCTACCTAGTTCCATATCAACAATATTTGCATGGAACTCCTTTGCTTAATATTCTTACTCAACGCAGCAGTGGACCTAATCGTCCTAGACCGCCTATGTATGTGCCCGTTATAAATGATTATTCTATCGCTGATGCAGGTCAAAAATTTGCTAACTGAATGAACCTTTCTCCAGCTGCACAATTATGACATATGCTGAATTGGAGCAACATAACTTGAATCACAGCGGGCATACGTCTGCAAGTACAACTGCCAGAAATCATAGTTTGTATGGATGTAAGTACAGAAAGCTGGGGGCAGGGGCATATACTATTGTCTTCTTAGAAGGGAGTGTAGTGCTGTTTTCCCTGGAATGGTATTTGAATATATAAAAAATTAAGACCATTTTGAAAGCCCCTCATTGGTGGCAGGCTTATTTAAATAGATAATGAATCCTTATTATATCCGACAACTCTACGTTGGTAACTTATCTCAAACGGTATGGCCGAATCAAGTCTTGAGACCTTCACATCCTGGTGTGCGACTTTCTAAAGTGGCATCATCAGCAACAAATCCACAAGTTCCAGGAATACTAAACGTACTCAGATTCTTTGTCCCGAAACAATTAATTAATGCAGAAGACGTGGTCCCCCAAGTTTTTACTTTCACTTACCATTGGTGGACCTGTTTGTGAGAAGGTGGAATATCAAACTCCCAACCTTTGTCTCACCAGTCCCGGTTCCAAAAGCCTGGGCAATTGACTCTCTTTCTATAGATTGGACGATTACACCTACCCTCCAACACCTGATTCCAATAGTAGTAAAGAAAGCAACAAGATCAGAGTGTCGCCTCCTCCTTATGCACCATTCGAATGGGAAAAGTCATGGACCAACAACCTCATCAGTCTTGTATTGACAATTCCACTGAAAATCGAGATATTCCCTCATCTGCTCAGACGACCGCAACTGCAGATCTTTCATCCCAAATCAGAGCTAATGAGTATGCATGTTTGGATCATATTAAAAAGGCCATAAAATATAAACATTTCTCACAACTAGTCATCAAAATATTTGCTCAAACAAGAAGGCACTCCACTCTGAAAGCATACAAAGGCAAACGGCAAGTTTTCACACATTGTTGTACAAAAGAGCACATCACACCTCTCCAGTCATCTATAACTCAAATAATTATTTTCCTCCTCTGGCTCTTCGAAGAGAGAAAATTAGCACCAAATACGATAAAAGGTTGATTGCTGTAACCTTTCGTCATAATGGAAGAGACTATATCGGATGAAAGAAAGACTTGTTGGAAGTTCTCTCCAAGTATAGTAATACACATCCGAAAACGTTGGCTCTGTGGAACCTATTTTGGGTACTAACCTGGTTGAACAGGACACGATTTGAACCACTTTCATGGGCATGACTATCTCACTTTTAATAGAAAACCTGCTTCCTCATTGCATTGTATATTTAATAGAAGACCTCACTGGCAGATTTGGCAAAATATATGCCGTATTAGTGGACCCAGATTACATGCAGTTCCGAAAAGATGGGCCAGTTTCACTCATGATGGCAACCTCATTCATTGCAAAGAACAGGCACCCGTTCAAGGGTAACCAGACATTATTATGAATCCAATGTCTATTCTTGACACTTCAACTCAAGACCACGTAGATGACCCAGTACACTCTTTACAGTGGTAGCTGTTGCATCAAGGGAATTCATCCTATTTTTACCTCTCAAACAAGAACAGAAAGATATATTAGCAGAGATTCTTTCATTCTGGATAAAATGAATTATTAACTCTGCATTTCAAGAAATAACCCCAGCTCAAATTAAATTATTATGTATTTCGGATTATGAGGTCAGAACAGCTGCCACCACCATAGCGTTTGACTGGAACTGTTCACTAACTGACATTACTCAGGCCATGGGATGGAGACCGGAATCCATAGTTGCAAGTACTTATCTGAGAGATCTTTCATCCCAAAGAGCTCATCTCGATCTAGTGTGACTAGTATCTATTGCACAACGGGTCATCTTTCCAGGTTGTTTGACAGCCTCATAAGACACGTCATCGCCACTTCCACTGTATTTGTTTTGGGGGGGGATGCGTGGGTGGGATTCCCTGTTTGAAACTGATCCCTAACAGAATGAGTCTTCTCCAGTCGGTTTATCTAGAGCTGTCTCATATACCTTAGGGGACCGAGATGGCATCTCTGGGTTAAGAGGGCGTATATCCCTCGACCTCTTATCTGTTCTAGGCATTATGATTGAATAACTTATTTAAAGAAGAAACCAATTTTTTTTTTTCTTGTACAGTATGTTTCTTCAAGAATACTTAACTTATCATAATGCACATACACCCTCCCAGTGTCACAGAGAGACAGCATGCCGTCTCTTTCCTTAGTAACTGAAACTTTCATGGGATTTGCTGCCAATCCCAATACCAAGGGGAGATACTTTTTCACGACCACCACCTAAGTGGGCATGTAAATTTTAATTTAGCTAAAAGTGATATCTGATAGGGCTGGAATTGCAAGGCAGTAGTAGTTCTCCTAGGGTATTATTATTGGGAAATATTATCGATGGAACATATAATATCAAAATATTGGTTTCTGTTATTTCATTACAGTATAAATAATTTTTCATTTAGTGCAACATAATATTTGTAATGAAATTACAAGAAATAATTTCTTGCATTGATGCTGAAGTCTGTTTCACAATGTCTCGGCAATTCTATATAACAGCAAAATCTATTTAAAAACACATCCACAAATAGAAAACACTAACTTTATTAGTAATTCTCAGATCTATAATCATTCAAATTCCAGTTGACAGCTGCTTCGGTTTAAAAATAAAAAAAGCATAAAGAAAACATAACACAACTGAATTTTTTATTAAATACGAGCCACTTGTTTAGACAGTAATCAGTAATGACCCAGATACGAAAATGAATATACATGTACAAAACTATAAACAAGTTCAATACTGACTGCATGCGTACTGTAAGGGAATGGCCATTTAATTTATGGGGCTAAATTATTATTTCCAAATGTCATATTTGTTATTCTTTCAGTTATCACAGAATACATTTGTTTCGAGTAAAACGAGGACTGGGATGGTGTCTTTTTCATAATATTAAAAGCAGACTCTCTCTCTCTCTCTCTCAATGAACCCCCATATAGTATGCTTGCAGTGGTCATACACGGTAAACCACACCTACTTGACAGAGAACAACTGATCCATAATTAGCAAAGTCAGCTATGCCTTATTAGTTCTTTTGCACACTAATAAACACAAGACAAGTGGAATGTGCCTTTCTGATTTTTCATAGACTAATAAACACAAGGCAAGTTTAATGTGCCTTACTGGGTTTTCATAAACTAATAAACACAAGGCAAGTGTAATGTTCTTATCTGGTTTTTCATACACTAATAAACAAAAGGCAAGTGTAATGTGCATTACTGATTTTTTATACACTAATAAACACAAGACAAGTCGAAGGTGCCTTACTGGTTTTTCATAGACCAATAAACACAAGGCAAGTGTAATGTACCTTACTGGTTTTTCGTAGACTAATAAACACAAGGCAAGTGTAACGTTCCTTACTAGTGTTTCATAGACTAATAAACACAAGACAAGTGGAATGTTCCTTACTAGTGTTTCATAGACTAATAAACACAAGGCAAGTGCAATGTGCCTTACTGGGTTTTCATAGACTAATAAACACAAGACAAGTGGAATGTTCCTTACTAGTGTTTCATAGACTAATAAAAACAAGGCAAGTGTAATGTGCCTTACTGGTTTTTCATAGACTAATAAACACAAGACAAGTGGAATATTCCTTACTAGTGTTTCAGAGACTAATAAAAACAAGGCAAGTGTAATGTGCCTTACTGGGTTTTCATAGACTAATAAACACAAGACAAGTGGAATGTTCCTTACTAGTGTTTGATAGACTAATAAACACAAGGCAAGTGTAATGTGCCTTACTGGTTTTTCATAGACCAATAAACACAAGACAAGTGTAATGTGCCTTACTGGTTTTTCATAGACTAATAAACACAAGGCAAGTGTCATGTGCCTTACTGGTTTTTCATAAACTAATAAACACAAGGCAAGTGTAATGCGCCTTACTGGCCTTTCATAGACTAATAAACACAAGGCAGGGGTAATGTTCCTTATTGTTTTTTCATAGACTAATAGACACAAGGCAAGTGTATTGTGCCTTTCTAGTATTTCATAGACTAATAAACACAAGGCATGTGCATAATGTGCCATTCTTGGTTGTTGTTAATAAACGTTTCCTCACAATTTTCTTTTCTGTTAATGTTAATCCTCAGTCCAGTTATATTTACAAATCTTTTGTTCAGAAAAAGTAAATGAAAAGCAACAATAAATCAGTTGACATGGAATGATTCATCAAGAAAAAGTACTTTGGACAAAACATATAGCAGTAGTTAATTATATGTACTTATGTAAGTATTGGCATTATTTGTAAATCAGTATCCCTTTATGTAATGTTTTGAGAATGCTGATATGTTTGAGACTGTATGCACTAGAAAATCCCATACCTTGGAAAACGTGACTGGAGAAGGGTGGCTGATGTAGTTACAGACATAGATTTGCACCATTTATCAACCATAACTATAACATAAGACTTGAAAATTAAACACTATGGTAACTGAACATTTTATCCTATAGTAGAATATAGGTACATCTACATGTTTCCTTTAGAATTTATAAACTAATTTGCTTTTAAAAGGCAAAACATACCGTATATGTTGCTAGTGTCAAATCATATATTTTTCTCAAGGTATTAAGAACTATTTATTTTACAGAAATTACAACTGAATGGAATTTCACCGTGAAAGACCTCCAGAATGCATGGCAATCACTTGAAGTGTATCTTTCAGAAGAGCTTAATCCAATGTGTCTTTTGATTTTCTTTGAGAAGGAAGGATTGTTGTCTGCAGAAGAATGTGAAGACATATGCAAATTGAGGAGAAGGCAGGTTGTAAAAGAGCTTCTACAAAGGATCAAGGCAAAGCTTCCTGAAGCATTTTCATCTTTTCTTCATGCCCTAAATGAAAATAAGCAGCAAGTAATTATGCAAGGGTTGAGACAACAAATTAAACGGATAGAAATCCCACAGTCTTCGACATATGGTCAAGAAACTAATGGTATGTTCATACTTGGGGCTAAATTATACATTTGCTAGCATGCATACTTCAAGAATTTAATGCTTAGTGAGTATAATTTTTTTAACTATTAATTCTAATTATATGGTTTCACTGTTGTTGTCCTTTGACATTGTCTGCACGGCAATTTTTAATAGCTCTTCTATAGTGTGGCACATGTATCTTCCATTTATCTTGCTGGATGTCCAATAATTTCACGAGATTTAGGGATACCACACATCTATCTACAGTTGTCTTTTTATGTCACTTTATATTTTCTACAAAGTTTTTCAAAATGTTTTTCTTTCTTTGCTAATCTTCAGTATGGGCAAAGCTGTTATTTTCATGTTGTCTGTCTTTGTACTGAACATAGCAATGATATCAATATGAACAAAAAAGCTTTTATTTTCATGTTGTCAGTTTCAGAACATAAAATAGCTAACTTTTGAATTATCTTTTCAAAGCTTGCAATACTCTTTATATTGATGATTTAAAGTTTATATGACAAGGATACTGAATATATATATGAAACATTGAATGGACTATATGGGATACAGGCATGCTTACCTGCTATTCGCCTTTAGTTTTGCGGTATCAATGTACCTATTTCAAATGATGATAACTGCTTAAAATGGAACACTTGATTTTCCCCAAAAGACAGCATTTGCATGATGTTCAAAATACATTGTACACCACATCACAGACAGACATGAGGCAGTTGATTTATATTAGCTACTCAGCAAATGATATTCATGTTATACATAAGCAGAATAATATAAATGTATAAATATTACGCAGAAAGCTTTAGGGATTCAAAATATTTTTCAGCAGTGGTCTACTATACCCTTAATATGGAGTTGTTAAAGGATGGAAATATATTGCATGAGACAGAGTCCAAAACTAGAGCTTACATGGATAAAGGTTGCATGATTTTTGACTTTGAAATGCGATCACAGTGTTTCAAGTGGGAATCTGGAAGTGTCATTGTATATCTGCGGCCACTGGGCAAGCTTACAAAGGAGAGATTAGACCTTTTCTGTCAGCACGGTGGAATGAAAAATTTTCTGTTGGATTTATTAAAGAAGAAGGATATATTCCCATCTCTTCCTGGTGGTGAAATATCTATACACATACAAGTATGTTGTTACGACAAAGATACCAGTTCTGAAGGTAATATAAAAGTTAAAAATATATCTGATTTATATAGTCGTGATTTTATCATTTAACATTTATGGGCACCTTCAGACAATTGTCTAATGCATACAGGAGACAATTACAGCAAAGATAATTATTGTTTTAAAAGCAATATAGATTAACTCATAGTAATTTTGGCTTCATTTTGTTTAAAAGAATGAAATACCAATTAATATGCTTCATATGTGAAATCATTAGAATATTAAGATTAAAAGGTCCATTCCAGGCAAAGCATGTAGTTTATGACATAGCATCTTCCAAGATGTTGAAAAATTTTGTGTAATTATGGCAAATAGTAATAACTATAGGTTTTCGGTGATTTGTATATAGTTTAGCATCGTTTCAGCGTGTTACTCATGAATTGTCTTTAGTAACAGGGTAAAGATTTGCCTTAACTACTTTTAATAAGAGTTTGATTAAAGTGATGTTTAGAAAAGTTTTCTTCTAAACATTGATTTGGAATATTAAATTATATTCATGATTTTTTTTAGATGCAGATGGTGATACGCAGATGGTCAGTGAACATTCTGTCATTCATGATAGTTTTAGAGTCACTGATAGCTTTATAGTTACAGATAAAACTGAAGTGATTAAACAAAATCTGATTAATCAGTATGAATACATGATTGAAGAAATTGAGCCATTGAATTTCAAGGACATATTTGTAAGCAGAGGAATTTTGGACGTGAGTTATTTTGAGAAACTCAAAATGAGAATACGAAGAAAAGAAAGAGCAACTGACTTTCTGAACGAAGTTTTGGTTAAAGGCAATGCAGCACTTGAAGCTCTTGTACATGATCTGAGAGACAGTGGACTTGATGACCTTGTTAAAAGACTCTGTATTGCCCCAGAGAAAGACGAAGGTTAGTAGTATTTTAAAATGCAAAATGTGTTTCGGAATGTTTTAAAAGATTTAATGTAAAAAGAGTCTCACAATCTTAATTCTTTCTTCTCTCTTCTGCTAGTTGATTTAAGATAAATATTTGGCTGATTATATTTCTCACCCAAATGGGATGAGGTACTCTCTGATACAATGCATTAACGTTCATTGGGGGATGTGACAAATAAATGTAGCATAAAGGTTTCAGATCCAACGATGTGACAACACATAGGGCATGTTTGTGTGGGGCATGATTTTTAAATACAGTTGTCCTCCTCTTATAAAGTCAACACTTCTGCAATGTCAGATTGGTCTTTTAAGGCGGGCAACCTTTCTAGATGGTGATCACACATTTGTGAATAATAATTACATGTAAAATATGATTGGCATAACTAATTTATAAAATCGTTCAAAATTAGTCAAACTGATATACATGTAATAAAGCTTAATATATCATTTTTCTATTTTTTTTTATAACCATATATCATGGTGCATAATCACCTTATCAACAAAATCCACTCAATGGTAATCTTTATATCTGACATTCTAATTCTTTACAAAAGCAAGCTTGTCACGTGCATGATTTGTTTTAGTATAATACCATTTCAAGTGCATTTCATGAACTATAAGACAGTAGAAACATTATCACCTAAATATAATGATTTTCAGTCTGGCAATTGGATGTCCCACTGACCTTAGTTTAACAGTACTGTGTTTTTCAGTGGTTAACGTAATTATATTCATAATTATTGGTGGTAATAATGACCAATACTTATCAAAGTGACAATACCTAAGATCCAAGGAGCACAGCAGTAAGCGTGAAAGGATTTATTACCTCTTTATATGGATTTGTTGGTATGTTGGGACAATTGTCAACAGGTTGAATGTAGTATCCATAACATGTTTGCGTGTCATTATTGTATAGCTTAACAATGGCTTATTCTTTACTGAAAGGAAGAAGCCATGCCCATGCTAGATGTAACATCTTCATTTTCCAACAACTTGTTAGAACATACAAGCTGACGCAGCCTGACTGATGCACAACTGCATTTCTTTTCTTTCTTAGTATGGAATTTTGTCTACAATAAAAACTTCTCACTTAAAGAAAATGTATATTTCAGCACTAGTCTTAAGTATATGTGTAATCAGATGCTTACAGTTTATGTGTTCGACTTTTTAGGAAACACAAATATTTCTAGTGGGCTGTCCAAATTTTCTTGATTATTTTCTATATAATTATATGATTCCAGTTTAAGTCTTTACATTTACTGCATGGGTTAGCTATGAGTTTTATTACTGTTAATTAATCCAGTAAGTTAATAACAACTGTTAGTCACAACAGTAGAGAGTATGCATTCCTGCATTCATTATTTAGTGGCTGTGGCACAAGTTTAATTTCATAGGTCCTTTTAAACATCATCTTTTTGTGATTTAAAAAAAATATATTTTGCTGAATATTTATTTCAAATGTGTCAAAGTGTAGGTAAGTAAACGTAAGAAAGGCCCCATGAAACATGCACTCACTTTGCATTTTCTCGATGTACAATATGTGCACAAATACACTGATGTCTAATCTGTTGTGTATTGTCCAACAGTATCTGGGATCTTTGCTGAAAACGGGAGTATCCATAAAGGAAGTATGGAAGGGTATTATTCCACCCCTCCCTCTGAAACCACAAAGATCTCGGAGTGCATGTTCTAATAATGTGATCAAGTTTGTTCCTGGAATACATAAAGGAGTGACAGCCCCTTCCTGCTGTTTCCACTAACTGGGAGGGATCCGCTTCTCCTCTGCATGAGATTGGGATAGAGTGTGCTTCCCCAGTAGATAGCATATCTTCTAGGAAGAAGGCAGCAACACTCATTAAGGGCTGTAGTCTCAAAGCTGGGATCAGATGCACCTCTAAGTACATGAACAAGTGATAGCACCTTCCTGTGTATGAGAAAAGATCTACATTCAGAGGTAGTAGAGCAGCACTCTATCATGAAGAGAAATATGTTTCCAGCTCTTTGGGGAGGGTCAACATTCTCCAGGTATTAGAACTCATTGTGTGATGAACAGTTTCTAGAAAGTGTTATATCACCTTCTGGATTCTAAGCTTTGTGGTGATTCATCCACCCATTATCTCCCCAATTCAAGTTATCATTGGGTTCACTTGACTCTTCACTGATCAGCAGTCAAGCCTTAGCTAACATTGGACAGTGATCACCACACCACCACAAACTAGTGACTGCTCAGAATTCACAGGACATTAGGAACCAGTCATTCATGGTGGGCTTTCATGCACCAGTGTTATAGATATTTGTTTGTTAGCTTTTCTATATGATTAAATGGTATCTATGTTTGTATTTGGTAATTAGTGCTGGAATACATGTTCATTGTCTACCTGGCTAGTGATATTTATGTTTATGTAACATAATGCATAGAGAATATATCTATATGATTGGAGATTAAATAGTCAGGTCATTATTAATCATGGTAAACATGTCTATATCTATCTCAGTGTAGGACATTATACATTATATTTTTACTTGGAAATCCTACACTTCCAACAACTTTGAAAGTTTTAGAAAGTTTAGAAAATTAGCTGGCATACACCCTGGCTCTATTATTATGTCTTCGCTTTTTATTTCAGTGTTTGTTTACTTTAAAAGTTACTCATGTCTATCATAACATCTAAAGTGGAATCAGTCTTATTGTTGTGTTCAGTTTTTAGTTTGGGGAATTTAATTATTTCATTTATTCTCTGTAATTACAATGTGCTCATGAATACTTCATGGACTAAATTATTAATTTGGAATTATATTGAATTCAATCAAAGAAATTTTGGATTATATTATTGTGATACATCTAAACAAAAACTGTTAACAGATCTCTACATTCCAGGCCATTGGCACATTACCATATTCAAGATTAAAAGCACATCAGCACTTTCATTAGTGGATCTTATTTGGAAAACCACACAAATTCAATTGGAATTTAATACATTTTGACTCATGATAGAACTTTTAGGACCATTTGGAATATAATTCAGAATACTGTAAGTTTGTTTTAAGTTTTTAACTTTTTAATCTGGGGAATTAAATTATTTGTTGAATTTATAACAAAATCATGTTGTTTTCATTTGTTTCTGTTACTTAGTTTAAGATGATAGTTTGGTAACACCAAGCAAAGGGTATCAGTCACCGATAAACAAGTATCGTTATTTGTACACCAGTAATAGGTTAATACATGTCAGATTTATGTATTGAGTCAGGTAGGGGCTCTTGTTTCCTTTAAAGGTCTTGGCTGATATTTCAGCATACACCATTTCCATGGATTTCACTCACTATCAAGAGAGCTTATTGGGTCTTAATGAGAAAAGCCTTTCCTTCATGAGAATAAAAGCCCACACAGTAAATCCATCACCACTCCTAAATCATTCATCTGTGACTAGGACTTTTCTCTGGATCCAATATCTATATCATCAATGCATCCACAATCGACCATCCTCATTTCTTCATTCGGAAGACATCTTACGTCAGACATGGAAAAATACTCACTTTAAGAGACACTACTTCTAGTAATAGTTGTAACAACTTGGTACTTGATATTCATAATTTTTGGTGAACTAATAATCTCTCAGTCTCTGTTTATGAAAATTATTGTTTGATATTCCATGGAAAATGTATTTAGTACATTTTTACTCGCCTAGTCAGCTATCCCCACTCGTGGGTGTGGGTTGACTGTTAGAAATATTTATAATTACTCAGTTGCATCACATGAAGAGTCACAAAAGATCTATGTCCTTATTTCCGACCCCACCAAAACTGGAACAGGAAGATGACAATGCATTGTCTATCACAGCAGATTTTCAGAAGTTCCTGATGATCAGGATGAAGGGGTGCATGAACGCATTGTTTATGGCCATGTTATTATAAGCGGAATTCTTCCATCTCTACAGGAGATCATATTGAAAACTTCTTACACTGCACTACTGGAATCTGAGACATTAGTTGGGGGTTTCATTCCTACCATTGCATCCACAAAAGCAAAGTGGCCAACCCTCCACATCATTCATACTCAAGACAGAGAATCTAGAGAGGTAAATGCAAAGCTATTACTGTCCCTCCCCTTTCCATATTCCAAAGAAGAGGAGAAGGCATCTCTTGGGACACCTCACCTTTTATGTAGAGAACTGTTTATTAAAAGTTGGTGCCTGTTTTGGCATCTTTAGGGGCCTGGTCGAGCATCACAGCACACTGGTGGGCGATTTCCTATAATATAGGGATTATACATCTATACCATCACATAATTCTCTCTCTTTTATTTTCTCTGGAATTCTCTTCCATCAGTGGGATATATTAAGTAAAATAAGAGGTGCACATCGTTCTCCAGAAATATGCAGAAGAGCTGGTTCAAGCATCATGTTGCTAACATTCTACTTCCAGTTATTTCTGGCTACCAAAATGGGTGGGAAAAGGTTTATTATAGTTCGTTATGAAGGTTAAAATGTGGCCACCACATACAACCTTCTCATATTAACATTCGTCATTATCAGACCAGAGCAAAATTAATTTTCTCTCTGTTCAATTGTTGCTACACTAACAGTTACCCAAACTGCTCTTTATAACAGCTAGGTATCCAAGTGAGTAGTTTTTCTCCATTTATACCTTTATAATCCATCAGCCTCCCTCTTCACTGACAAATTGAGTTTAACAATAGTGACAGGTGATATATGACTAATATTTAAAAATGTAGCTTTTGGGGTGAGTTAAACTAATATGAATTGGGTAATACAGTAGAACCTGTAATGAAAGATCACCCATTCTGCCAAAACATTGTGGTCTTCTAGAACAGGTGGTCTGTTATAGCAGGTAGAAATATAATCAGTAAATTTATGCATTGAGAATATTGTCGCTCAAAATAGGAGGTTTCAGCAGTAGTATTTCAAGATCAGTCACTGTTGGATACCCTCTTCCATCACAGTCTGATGTCCTTCATTAGCCAGTTGTCTACAACAAAAATGTTGATGTTCTATTACGCATGAGACGATGCTATATGTCACACTGGGTTGATGCGCATATTCCTGGAATAACTTGAAAAGGAGGATGGTGCATTATGGAAATAGTAAACTTAACAACAATGACTGGAAAGTATTATATAACTATATCAGTTGTACTCCCCAACAGTTTTACTCCCCAACAAAAATTATATTTTACAGAGCAAAAAATATTCACCAGATTTGTGTCTGTAACCCCATTATGTGTCCACTCACAAAAGGTAAATTTGAGTTTTGCACTAATTTGATGGTTGCTTATGGGGGTGTTAGTCATAACTATTTATTTTGAGAACATGCTTGCATAGTGTCATGAAATCCTGGCCATATAAAATGGATGGTCACTGTTTGTATATAAGAGTTCTGAATCAGTCACAAAATATATTGAACAATATAACAACATCAGATTGAAATCAAGACAACTTAGTCTTTACTTTTCATTATTATAGGTCAGGTGGACGACAGCTTGATCGAAGTTGTACAAGAGGATTCAGCATCCCTTGAGTCTATGGTTTTTGTAGTCAGAAAGAATGAAGATGGTAAAGTTAACCTTTCATTTTATTAGTGTGCATCAAAAATGATTTCTTCGGAACAGACAGATATATGGATTGAGGAAAGTTAATGTACTCCTAAGAATGTCCACCCTCTTTATAACCATTTCAGATGTCATTAGTAATTTTAATATATTTTGTAATACCTCACATCATATCAAATATTATTAATTAAATATAAGTTTTTCTATTTTACAATACAAATTAATTTGTGTTTAGCACATTAACACTTATTTGAACTAGATTTATATTCAGGTTATTCAATATAAGAGAGAGAGAGATTGCATATGACATAAAAGAGACATTGGTCTTAGTACACATGCATTATATATATATATATATATATATATATATATATATATGTGTGTGTGTGTGTGTGTGTGTGTGTGTAAATTTGTTTCCTTGGAAACATTAATTCTTGCCATCACAAATGAAAATTAAATTCTGTACTTTGCTTACATGATATATATGTGATATACCTTTTGATAAATGTCTTTTGTGATGGGGGAACGTGCATGTGCCTCCTTACCTGAGGACTAGTTCAATGCCTAAGTCAAGTTTGGGAATAAATAACTCATCTTCTTAAATAATAAGTGAATCTCATTAAACATAAAATTTATTATCAAAAAGCTATAAAAAGGTGACAATTAAATATTCCCAAAATAAATTTGAATATATGTTGAAAATTGTAGCTTGGTACTCATGAACAGATAAACCAGATAGTTATTTCTTTTTTGCAACAGAAAATGTTCCAAAATATGAATTATTCTGTCCCAAAGTCATGTCACCTAACACATTTACATCTTATTGAAAACAAAGCTGACATCAGCAGTAACTGAAATATAAGAAACAAATGTATATATTGTCGGGTTTGAAGCATATTCATGGTATTTGCATACTTGTATTAACTTCAATAAAAGACCAGTGACGAACTATTTGGAGTTAACTTTGTAAAGAAAGATAATCCTGGGAGAACGGGAAGAGGGCAGTGGTATTGGTTTGAGGGGCTGACTACAGTTGCTCCTGACTGAACAAATATTCATCAGCAGTTCAAGTTTGTTGTCACTCAAGTTGAGTAATCTGTAGAAATTTTGTTAACTGGTATATAACTCCTGTTCTGTCATGTCCTTCATCAACTGCACATCTTGTCAAGATCTTAACGATCATATGAGCCTTAGTTTTACTACTTCTTGTTCTTGTCTTGGGTTTTTATGCCATTTTTCATATAATGATATTGTTATTCATGACATAAGAAACCCCTGTGGCGGTAAATTGGCTATTTTCAAACCGACAAGACCATTTTTCCCCAATCTGATTTCGTGAGTCGAATCCGAGGATGGCGGCTAAACATGTTCATTGAAAAGAAAACATTCCAGAAGCCGGAGTTAAAAAGTTGTCACTCGATCACAGCCAGTCAGTAGCAAAAATACTGCACAATAATTTCATGGGCTTATTTGGACCAATCAGAATGACATAAAGCCATATGATAATGTGTGGTAATATAAAAAATATGAAACTGCTAATACTATAGGAAATATACCGACTATGTGATAAATAGAGGATCTCAAATGGGTAATGATTTAATATTGAATTTATGAAATGAGTTGAATAATGTCCAGCTTTTACATATGTGTATGGTCAGATCAAAAAGTTCATGTCTGAGCTCCAGACCATATTTGCATGATCAGATAGAAGAATTACATGTCTGTAGTCTGGTACTAGATGTGTATTTTACAAGGTTTGTCATCTGAAATGAATGCAAGGGTAGTATTAGAGGATATATTGTATTTTAGATGGTCCATCATCTGAATGCATGCATGGTGGTCCATCCTCCAAAAGAAAGCATGGTATTAGAAGAATGTTATGATCCATCATCTGAGTGCAGGCATGGTATTAGAAGTGTTTTTTTGTGTGGTATATCTTCCGAATGCAAGCATAATACTAGAAGTATATGTTACTTGGTTCATCATCTGAAATGAATATAACTATGATATGATACTATAAGTGTATTTGACACGGTTCGTCATCTGAAGGCATTCATGATACTATAAGTATGTTTTAGAACTCAGGTTGAAAGTAATCCCTTCCAATCCGTCAGTTTTATAAGCAGTCTTGGTCAAGAAAAGGTAATGTAGAAATATCTGTCAAATTATGGAAAACTAAGTTCTGATTTATTGAAGAATTATTGTTTCAACCATGCTATGATCATCACCACAAAACTATATTATGTCAACCAAGTTTTGATGATCACCACAGAACTGGATCATGCCAATCATGATTTGATGATTATAAATTAAACTCTATTATGTCCGCCATGTTTTGATGATTACCATGAAATTGTACCATGTCAACCATGTGTTGAAGATCACCACAAATCGGTAGCAAGTCTACCATGCGTTGATGATCTCAGCGAAACTGTATCATGTCAACAATGTTTTAACATCACATTGAAATTGTATAAGGTCATCCATGATTGGACATTACCATGAAAATATTTCTTACCGAAGTGTATGTTTGTGTCCTGCACTACGTTTTGAGCAACATAAGTAAAACGAGTTCATTTATCTATAAAGTGGACTTATTAAACTTGGATTGGGTATATAATTTGCCATTTGTAATTTTCTTGATGCAGGTTTTAATTAATATCCTGTTTCAGATTCAACGTAATGATGATATTGGTAAAACTAAGATTATTTTGTTTTCTGCACAGGAGACAAAACCCAAGAAGTCATGGGGAGTGATGAAGGAATAGAAAATGTCACTCAGAAGACATCAACAGAAATGGAACAGGTAAATGTAAGTAGTACATATGTGATTTACACAACACAGACAGTTTACAGTAATCAGTAGAGACCTCAGCAGAAATGGAACAGGTAAATGTAAGTAGTACATATGTGATTTACACAACACAGACAGTTCACAGTAATCAGTAGAGACCTCAGGAGAAATGGAACCGGTAAATGTAAGTAGTACATATGTGATTTACACAACACAGACAGTTCACAGTAATCAGTAGAGACCTCAGCAGAAATGGAACAGGTAAATATAAGTAGTACATATGTGATTTACACAACACAGACAGTTCACAGTAATCAGTAGAGACCTCAGCAGAAATGGAACAGGTAAATGTAAGTAGTACATATGTGATTTACACAACCCACTATGGTCAGTAAATGTGGGTAGTCTAGATGTAATTTATAAATTGCAGATAGTATACAACCCAGTACAGTCAGTAGATGATAATAGTCCATATTTGATTCATACAATGCAGACAGTGCACAACCCTCTACAGTCAGAAGATGTAATAAGTCCATATCTGATTCATACAATGCAGAACAAAACGCCACTCACTACAGTCAGTAGATTAAATTTCAGTAATTTAGTCAAGATACGGATATCACGAAACAAAATATTAATGGGATCATGCTTAAAACATCAGGCAGCTGCAGATTATTTTGAATAAATGTGAGCAAAATTGTTAAGAAAAAATGTATTTTTACTTGTCCTATGTACCAATAAGATGAATTTTTCACAATAGTGTGATTCAATCAACTAATTGTACTCACAACCGTGTACATGGTTCTGTTGTTGCCACCATTAAAATCAAAAATGCAAAATAACAGAAGACTTTATATGTAAGTGCTCCCAAAAATCAGACCATGTTCAATAGGAAGAGTCCTAGAATGGAATGGACATCTTTCACATTCATAAAAATGATACCAATGCACCAATCAGATCAACTAAAATTATTCAAAGTAGAAAAATATTATGAAACAAAACACATGTTAAAATTTACTACTGACTGCATTTACTC
>JAECUM010026427.1:0-11183 GCA_016617855.1 Megalonaias nervosa
ATCGAAATAAATGGATGTAAATTGTCCCCCCCCCCCCCCGTGTGTATTCTTTTGTTTGGTGTATGTTCCTAATCCAATTTGTGATGCTGGCGGTGTGCATATTTCCTACATTTGGCAACCCCAATCCTCATTTTTCTTTCGATTTCTATAGATATTTTTTGTTCATTAGATGTAGTGTTTCACTCCCCCAGATACAGTGCATTTTTTCTCGTTTTAGTCTATTTATCATAGGATTTGTTAATTCTAAGACTTTGTTTATATACACCATCTGGCTGTGTATGGAATTCTTTGCGACTAGGATTCTGTCAATCAGGTTTATTTTCGAGTATTTTCAAATTTCCGGCTGTTTTCTATTTTTTCCTAATAATTGTTTAAAATTCTTCTTAGTCGCATTTAACCCCAAAGATTATTCCCATAGCTACAATCTTGTATTTAATTAGTTTTGGTAGCAAACCCGTATGGTTACCCTCTCCAAGTTCCAATCAGTAGAAACGGTGCTTTTCCCTGATTCACCTTTGATCCGAGACCTTTCCAAAACTCTCATGTTCCTTTTACAAATGTCTTGATGAGTATCTGTCTCTTATAAAGTTCGTACAGTCGTCATGTTGACACAGCTTCAGTTTATAAGAAAATGCTGGTCTCCGTTATTAATGGGGGTCTCCAAGACCAGCGTTTAAAAGTCCTCAAATCTATGAGCAGATGTCTGGAGTTTTACCAAATGAGGAACAAGACAATAAGTTTCAGCGGTATGCGTTAGTGAGCGAATAAAAACAATTTTCAATGACTCTCTCCCCAATAAGGACTTATTAATCACTAATGTCTAGAAACACCTCCACCCTATCTTTTGCAAGCGACAGCCTTATGTAACTAAACGATAAACACCCGTAGCTTGTGAGTTGAGGTATTTAATATAATCGTAATTTTAGAATTTCATGGTTTGTCAATAAACTGTGAGGTTCTCTCAATCTAAGCAGTTGTACCGAAGAACACAGTAGAAAGAAATAACCAACCAACTTCTATAGTATACTAAATGAACAGCCGGATATTTCAGTCTTATAGCATTTACTTACACTTTTGACAGTATTATAAGAATTTGTATTTACAGGATGCCTGAAATAGCTGCAATCAGAACACGAACTGATAGTATTAAAACTACAAATTCCACTTAGTTCAATTGTTACATCCAGAAAATCTGGATACCTATTGCTGGGCTATACATATGAAACTATCGAATCCAGACACGTCTAAAATCTGGGGAAAGCCACCGACCCAAGGGAAGCTACTTGAAAGCTTTCTCAACATTCACGTAAGCACATTGGAGCCTCTAACACACGCGGACAGAGATGAGTGTCAGTGATCTACTAAAGACGCGCGTTAGACCACTAGGCCAACCGTAGACCTTATTCATAATTTAATACAGTGAATTGTGAATATTATGTTACGTGGAAAATCCACTAATTCAATGACTAGCATATAACAATAGTATGTGCCAGCATCTAAAATAAATGTACAATATGATGAATGATTCAGATTAAAAACCAGATAAAATAAAAATAAATAAAACAACCACCTCTCCCTTCAAAACCTATACCATAGCAATCTAAATCTAACGAACCAAATTTATCTTAAACAGAAAAACTGTATTCAGTCCGAATTATAAGAGACTACGTTATTCCAGATTACAACCAGTGATTCCAGACCCGCTTAATAATTATACTTTACACCACTAATACATTCGCGTGATTAGACAAAATGGCAGGGGATAGATTCGTAAATTGGCCCCTGTCAAATTTCTTAACTTAAGGCTATGGTGTCACATTTTCAGCTATTAGCGTTTCCTAATTAAAGACATTGATATATTTGTGAACTATGTGTTTTGGGCTTGTGTTTTTCTTGAAATTGATGTAATCCATTTATAACTCCCATAGTTGCTCTGTAGCATGTAGAAAGCAAAATACCAACTAGTCGCCCTGGAAGAAAAGCTAGTCCCCCACCCCCCAGCAGTAAACACATGGGTTCAGGGCAAGTAGAATGTATCAAAAAGGGTTTGGATGACAACTATTTTCAGCTGCATCAGCCTGTTTAGTACACAATGTTTTGCAGAATTATCACATAGGAAGAGATATTGTATTTGTACTGTGAGCATCACATGGTGTCATAAATGACCTCCGGACGTGCAAAATGTAGGTATAAATTTGAGGTTTTGGTGCATAAACTTCTTTTGCTATGAACTACCACTGACATCTCTGGTCAAGTGAATAATATTCGTATGCTTTCTTTTATTATAGCTATCCGAAAATATGGACCTTTGTGATGTCACTTGTGAATTTTATTTTTATGATTTATTTTATACTAGGCTGGAGACTGCGGCATTAATTTTATGCATAAAATTGTCCCTTGCCCCCTGAAGTGATCGCATGAATCACAACCCAATTGATGCGGGCAAGCAGAGCCCCGAATTGGGTCCACCTCGCTTATACGACCACTTTCTTTCAGTCGTAATGGTCGATTCTATTCATGAACAGACATCGTTTTTCCCTCCGGGTACATTTAATGAACAGCAAAATATATGTTTGTCATTTATTTTATTTAATCACATTTTTGTGTCGATTCACATTCCTTTCAGAATTCCCAACACATTTACCATATAGGCATAGTCATGGCTCGTACATATCCACACATATTCACTATAGACCGTATTCTGTGACGTCAGAATTTCATGTGCACACATTAGCGCGCTGCCATATTGGATTACAAGCGGAGGTCGACAGTTGTGGTTACTAATCAGACGTAGAGTATATAACAATGTCGAAGCCAGTGAAAATCAAAGACAATCAGAGATGTATCGACTGACAGGCCCCATTTTTTAGTCAAACTTTTATATTTGCATGCCACATCTATTCATACATGACGTTTTTGGAATTTCCTTGCAAACAAGACATGTGACAGCTGTCAGAATGTGTGTAGTGCTGGTGTTCCACAGGTTGCAAGTTGTGATCCAAGTTTTCTTGACAAACCAAAACTAAATTTGCTATATCTTCCTTAATTATAGGAATTTTTCAATGCAGTAAAAGCCTAATCGTAATATATGATAAGGCCTCTCCGAAAATATGTTCGAATTTAATAATATTGATGCATTAAGTGTTAATGGAAATTTAAATAAACGTTTAAATTTTAAATACTAAATTTTATTGAAAAATTAAATTTTCATACAAGTTATAAAATTCAATTTGACAAATTTTAGACAGCGAAGTTGACCTATGAATGGTATTTAAAACAAATGGCAGTTTGGGTCTGAACAACTGATATCATTTATCCCAGGGGTACTGAAGAATGACAGCTCAGAGTGATTTTGGCAGCAAATTGCAATATGCCTGTCCAGATGTATTTAGGTGTACACACTAAAGAAACAATGACAGGTGCTATGTTCCACATTTATTGTTTCCGGTACTTAGGCAGTTGTTTGTATAACTAATAGCGCACTCAGATTTAAAGTTTTGATGGGATCACTACCATGTTTTATAGAGAAAATGCATTCCATTTCGGTGTCGATAACTACAAAAGGCTACCATGTGATAGGAAAACACAGTTTCAGGGAGGTTGTACCTTACTGAACAATGGTGCGAATCTCTCTCATGAAGATCTAAGCCATGTCTTTGAGTTGCTTTATATCAGTGTGCTGATATGAACTAATCTTGGTCACTTATGGCAGTAAAATGCACATGTCCTTATGAAACCTTGTTATCACCACCGGACTACTGGAGAGCTTCCAAACTGATCCATCTCTAGCAGTTTGTTCCAGATACCAGGCTAGACCTGAACAGATTTAACATGTTTCACCTAATTCTAGAAAACAGTAGGATGTAGGCAAATGAAGCTAAAATGTGTTACATATGGTGATTTCAGAATAACATTCAGGTTGCAAACATGGGAACAAATACCAAACTTGACAGAGTGACACTCAGAAATATGAAGCAATGGGCATGCATTAAAATGATAAATGCATCCTAAATCATATGAGGTTTCTAGAAGCAATTAAGCCATTTGCAGGTTATATAACTAATCAGGTAGAGTATGTATCATCAAGTTTAAGGCAATGTTGGAACAGTGAGGTTTAATCATTGGTGCAAATATTAGTACATACCAGTATACAGGAAAGTCAAGTGACAATGTACTAAATTAAAATATATTACTAAAGGTAATCTTATTCATGAGGAAAATAACAATTTTGGATATTGAAGGTGAATACATCCAAATGTGGCCACACAGATCAACTATAGGTACCAACAGATTCTATATCATCAACTAAATGTGAAATTCTGATCCCCAAAACTTGTAAACAATGATGGACATTTGCATGTGTGGGACATATACAATGTACTTGTTAAAATCATATGTGTGAATATAATTCACATGATCTGTTTGAACATTTTTAGTGTATTTTTAAGAGTGTTGGTTACCAGTTATTAAGCTCAATGATTCAGTGGAATCAGATATCAGCTGATGCTACAATACCGCACTCTGTCAAAGTACTAAATTGAAATATGTTACGATATATAGGCATATTCATGATGAAAATAGCATTTGGGGATTTTTGAAGTGCACACAGCCAGGACTGTGCCTTACAGATTCACTAAAGGTACAATGTCAGCCTATATGATGTACTGAATGTCAACTTTTGATCCCAAACATTCTAAAATATATGGGTATTTGTTCATGTCAGATATGTAATCATTTTAAGATCAACTGTACAAAGTTAAATTCAAATAATCTGTTTGAATATTTATTATGTGATCTTTAGGTGTCAGTTAACAAGTATTATTAGTAATTAATATTGCATAAAGCAAAATGGATCATTAGAATTCCCATAATATCATATAGAACACAATGCCGAAAGATATCAATCAATCTCTTAATGAAACTAAACAATAAAATGGAATGCATTTTGTTTTTAACTTACATCATTTGGCTGTTTTCTTACATGCAAGGGTAAATATACCTGGGGAAAGTATATTTTATCCCTTTGACCTGTATTTCATTATCTGACAGCTTAAAATGATTTTGTAGAGAACTTGAGCAGGTTCTAGTATAAAGTTTTCATCTCTGTCCTCTCACTAAATACCCTATAACTATGTTTATAAACAATTACTGATAGCTATACAAGCAGATATGTATTACTCAGCAAGTCACCCCATCATAAACACATAAATTAACTGCTTGGACCCCAAATAAATAGTTTCAATGACCTAAAGGTACAATACAAAATAGAATTTTGTCTTCATGTATTTTAAATGAAGGTCTCATTTTGACTTACAAAGATATTTTCTCTGACAAAATTTGACAAATATCCATCATTGGAGCTTGTATATGGTGTAGAAATATATACATGCTGATATCATTTAAGATCATTCCCAATAAATATTATATATGTGCATTTTGGGGGGAAAATTATATTTTTTTAATTTTTTTAAAAAATTTCATTTAAATTTTTTAAATAAAAATTTTTTAATTTTAATTTTGTTCTTATATTTTCAAAGTCAATATACATAACATATTAAAATTTAATGTGTCTGTCATTAATAATAAAGATTTTGTACCAATTTAAACTTTACTCAAATACTGCACTGACAGGCCATAGAACACAATTAATTTTACTATATATTCTCTACATTTGTTTCTCAGTACTGAACTTTCCACTGTGTGACAATCAATACAAATCATATGTTAATCTAAAATACCTTCAAAGATGACTTTACAGTGAAGTTCTTGTCAGGGGCTGACCTGCATTTTTTTGAGAGGCTAAATTGTAAACAAAACACCATGCAATGGAACACAGATTTCACTTCCGGATCATCACCAAGGCCTTATTACTCACTGTGCACTGTTGCCGAAATACACACAGACAACCACACCGTAAGTTCATATTCTAAAGAATAAACAATTGCATTTAAATCCTTACCAAGAATGCCTAAATCTAACTCTTGTATCACCACCAAACGGAGACAGGAAAAAAATGATCTAAAAATAGACTGGGACTACATTCGTGGGTACTGAACCGGAACTATTAATTGTGACCTAAGGATTTTTGACAGGCCCAATTTGTATGGCCAATTTTAGTCAAACTTTTATACTTGCATGCCACACTTATTTCAACTTTATACAGGAAGTCTTTTGGAATTTCCTTGCAAACAAGACATGTGACAGCTGTCAGAAAGTGTGTAGTGCTGGTGTTCCACAGGGTGCAAGTTGTGGTCCAAGTGTTCTTGAGAAACCAAAACTAAATTTGCTATATCTTCCTTAATTACAGGAATTTTTCAATGCAGTAAAAACCTAATTGTAATACATGATAAGGCCTGTCTGAAAATATGTTTGAAATTTTAAAATAATGATATATTAAATTTTAATGGAAATTTAAATAAACATATAAATTTTAAAAACTAAATTTTTTAAAAAAAATTAAATTTTCACACAAGTTATAAGATTCAGTTTGACAAATTTAAGGCAGCAAAGTTGATTAATGAATGGTATTTAAAACAAATGGTAGTTTAGGTCTGTACAACTGATAACATTTTTCCGAGGGGTACTGAAGCATGATAGCTCACAGTGATTTTGGCAGCAAATTGCAATATGCTTATCCAGATGCATATAGGTGTACACACTAAAGAAACAATGACAGGTGCTGTGTTCCACATTTATTGTGTCAGGTACTTGGGCAGTTGTTTGTATAACTAATAGTGTACTCAAATTTAAAGTTTTGGTGGGACCACTACCATGTTTTATAGCAAAAATGCATTCCATTTTAATGTTGATAACTACAAAAGTCAACAATGTGATAGAAAAATTCAGTTTCAGGGAGGTTCCACCTTACTGAACAATGGTGCGAATCTCTCTCATGAAGATCTAAGCCATGTCTTTGAGGTGCTGTATATCAGTGTGCTGATATGAACTAATCTTGGTCACTCATAGCAGTACACTGCACATGTCCTTTATGAGACCTTGCTATCACCACCGGACTACTGGAGAGCTTCCAAACTGATCCAACTCTAACACTTTCTTCCAGATACCAGGCTAGACCTGAAAATATATAACATGTTTCACTTAATTCTAGAAAACAGTAAGATGTAGGCAAATGAAGTTAAAATGTGTTGGATATGGTGATTTCAAAATAACATTCAGGTTGCAAACATGGGAAAAAATAGTAAACTTTACAGAGTGACACTCATTGGGCATGTATTAAAGTGATAAATGCATCCTAAAAATAGATGATGTTTCTACAAGCATATTTAGCCATTTACAGGTTAAATAACTAATCAGGTACAGTATGTATCATCAAGTTTAAGGCAATGTTGGAACGGTGAGGTTTGATCATTGGTGCAAACATTAGTACATACAAGTATACTGGAAAGTCAAATGACAATGTACTAAATTAAAATGTATTACTATAAGCAATCTTATTCATGAGGAAAATAACAATTTTGGATATTGCGAGTGAATACAGCCAAATGTGGCCACACAGATCAACTATAGGTACCAACAGATCCTATATCATCAACCAAATGTGAAATTAGGATCCCCAAAACTTGTAAACAAGGATGGACATTTGCATGTGTGGGACATATGCAATGTACTTATTCAAATCCCATGTGCAAACATAATTCAAATGATCTGTTTGAACATTTTTAGTGTATTTTTAAGAGTGTTGGTTGCCAGTTATTAAGCTCAATGAGTCAATGGAATCAGATATCAGCTGATGCTGCAATACCGCACTCTGTCAAAGTACTAAATTGAAATATGTTACCATACAGAGGCACATTCATGATGAAAATAACATCTTGGATATTTGAAGTGCACACAGCCAGAACTGAGCCTTACAGGTTCACTATAGGTACTATGTCAGCCTATATGATGTACTGAATGTCAACTTTTGATCCCAAACATTTTAAAATATATGCATATTTGTTCATGTCAGTTATTTAACCATGTTAAGAGTAGTTGTACAAAGTTCAATTCAAATAATCTGTTGGAATATTTCTTATGTAATCTTTAGAGTGTCAGTTAACAAATATTATTAGTAATTAATAATGCATAAAACAAAATGGATCATTAGAATTCCCATAATATCATCTAGGCCACAATGCCGCACTACATCAATCAATATCTTAAAGAAACTGAACAATAAAATGGAATGCATTCTGTGTTCAACTTACATCCTTTTGCTGTTTTCTTACATGCAAGGGTAACTATACGTGGGGAAAGTATATTTTATCCCTTTGAGCTGTATTTCATTCTCTGACAGCTTAATATGATTTTGTAGAGAACTTGAGCAGGTTCTAGTATAAAGTCTTCATCTCTGTCCTCTCACTAAATACCCTATAACTATGTTTATAAACAATTACCGATAGCTATACAAGCAGATATGTGTTACTCAGGAAGTCACCCCATCATAAACACATAAATTAACTGCTTGGACCCCAAATAAATAGTTTCAATGACCTAAAGGTACAATACAAAATAGAATTTTGTCTACATGTATTTTAAATGAAGGTCTCATTTTGACTTGCAAAGATATTTTCTCTGATAAAATTTGACAAATATCCATCATTTGAGCTTGTATATGGTGTAGGATTATATACATGCTGATATCATTTAATATCATTCCCAATAAATATTATATATTTTGGGTGGAAAAATTTTCTTTTTTAATTTTTTTTAAAATTTCATTTAAATTTTTAAAATAAAAATCAACTTTTAGTTTTAATTTCATTCTTATATTTTTAAAGTCAATATACATAACATATTAAAATTTCATGTGTCTATCGTTAATAATAAAGATTTTATACCAGTTCAGACTTTATTCAAATACTGCACTGACAGGCCATAGAACACAATTAATTTTACTATATATTCTCTACATTTGTTTCTCAGTACTGAACTTTCCACTGTGTGACAATCAATACAAATCATATGTTAATCTAAAATACCTTCAAAGATGACTTTACAGTGAAGTTCTTGTCAGGGGTTGACCTGCATTTTTTTGAGAGGCTGAATTGTAAACAAAACACCATGCAATGGAACACAGATATCACTTCCGGATCATCGCCAAGGCCTTATTACTCACTGTGCACTGTTGCCGAAATACACACAGACAAGCACACCATAAGCTCATATTCTAAAGAATAAAAAATTGCCTTTAAATCCTTACCAAGAATGCCTAAATCTAACTCTTGTATCACCACCAAACGGAGACAGGAAAAAAATGATCTAAAATAGACTGGGACTACATTCGTGGGTACTGAACCGGAACTATTAATTGTGACCTAAGGCCTTTTGAAAGGCCCAATTTGTATGGCCAATTTTAGTCAAACTGTTATACTTGCATGCCACACTTATTTCAACTTTATACATGAAGTCTTTTGGAATTTCCTTGCAAACAAGACATGTGACAGCTGTCAGAAAGTGTGTAGTGGTGGTGTTAAACAGGGTGCAAGTTGTGGTCCAAGTGTTCTTGAGAAACCAAAACTAAATTTGCTATATCTTCCTTAATTACAGGAATTTTTCAATGCAGTAAAAACCTAATTGTAATACATGATAAAGCCTGTCTGAAAATATGTTTGAAATTTTAAAATAATGATATATTAAATTTTAATGGAAATTTAAATAAACATATAAATTTTAAAAACTAAATTTTTTTTTTAAAAATTAAATTTTCACACAAGTTATAAGATTCAGTTTGACAAATTTAAGGCAGCAAAGTTGATTAATGAATGGTATTTAAAACAAATGGTAGTTTGGGTCTGTACAACTGATAACATTTTTCCCAGGGGTACTGAAGCATGATAGCTCACAGTGATTTTGGCAGCAAATTGCAATATGCCTGTCCAGATGCATATATGTGTACACACTAAAGAAACAATGACAGGTGCTATGTTCCACATTTATTGTGTCAGGTACTTGGGCAGTTGTTTGTATAACTAATAGTGCACTCAAATTTAAAGTTTTGGTGGGACCACTACAATGTTTTATAGCAAAAATGCATTCCATTTTAATATCGATAACTACAAAAGTCAACAATGTGATAGGAAAATACAGTTTCAGGGAGGTTCCACCTTACTGAACAATGGTGCGAATCTCTTTCATGAAGATTTAAGCCATGTCTTTGAGGTGCTGTATATCAGTGTGCTGATATGAACTAATCTTGGTCACTCATAGCAGTACACTGCACATGTCCTTTATGAGACCTTGCCATCACCACCGGACTACTGGAGAGCTTCCAAACTGATCCAACTCTAACACTTTCTTCCAGATACCAGGCTAGACCTGAAAATATATAACATGTTTCACTTAATTCTAGAAAACAGTAAGATGTAGGCAAATGAAGTTAAAATGTGTTGGATATGGTGATTTCAAAATAACACTCAGGTTGCAAACATGGGAAAAAATAGTAAACTTTACAGAGTGACACTCACAAATGTGAAGCAATGGGCATGTATTAAAGTGATAAATGCATCCTAAAAAATAGACGATGTTTCTACAAGCATATTTAGCCATTTACAGGTTAAATAACTAATCAGGTAGAGTATGTATCATAAAGTTTAAGGCAATGTTGGAACGGTGAGGTTTGATCATTGGTGCCAACATTAGTACATACCAGTATGCTGGAAAGTCAAATGACAATGTACCAAATTAAAATTTATTACTATAAGCAATCTTATTCATGAGGGAAAATAACAATTTTGGATATTGCGAGTGAATACAGCCAAATGTGGCCACACAGATCAACTGTAGGTACCAACAGATCCTATATCATCAACCAAATGTGAAATTCTGATCCCCAAAACTTGTAAACAAGGATGGACATTTGCATGTGTGGGACATATGCAATGTACTTATTAAAATCACATGTGCAAACATAACTCAAATGATCTGTTTGAACATTTTTAGTCTATTTTTATGAGTGTTGGTTACCAGTTATTAAGCTCAATGATTCAATGGAATCGGATATCAGCTGATGCTGCAATACCGCACTCTCTCAAAGTACTAAATTGAAATATGTTACCATACAGAGGCATATTCATGATGAAAATAACATCTTGGATATTTGAAGTGCACACAGCCAGAACTGAGCCTTACAGGTTCACTATAGGTACTATGTCAGCCTATATGATGTACTGAATGTCAACTTG